>CM035436.1:124277006-124289506 GCA_020310875.1 Ceratopteris richardii
AGGGGGAGATCTTATAACTCCTCACCATGCAACATTTGTGGTCTATCAAATCATACTACAGATGAGTGTTTCAGGAATTACAAGAATCAGAGAGGAAGAGGATATCAAAGAGGTGGCTACTCACAGTCAAGAGGTAGATTCAACCATCACCAAGGCTACAACAATAACTACAACAACAACTACAACAATAATTACAATGGCAACTACCAAGGAGGATTCAAATCCAAGAAGGATTACAACAACTACACAGAGGAGCAGGATGACTCTCTTCTAATCATGAACATGACTTCTAAATCAGGTACAAATGATGACCACCTATTCTACATTGACTTAGGATGTTCAAATCATGTGGCTGGCAATGTAGCATTACTCTCTGATCTTGAGGAACCAAAAGGTAAGCATCAAGTCCAAACAGGTGATGACACAAAGCATTCTGTAGTTAAAGTTGGAAATGTTAAGACTTGTGATGGAAATCAGAATTTGTTGAGCAGGGTACTCTATGTACCAACCATTACCAAAAATTTGATGAGTGTTGATCAGATTGTGGAGAAAGGTTTGCAGGTCAGATTCAACCAATATGGAGCATATGTGGAGGATCCAAGACATGGGTTCAAGAGGATTGCTAAAGGAGAAAAATCAGGTAGACGTTTCACTTTTGAGTTAGAAGATACAAAGAACATTGCACTATACAACTATAAAGATAAGACACTTTCAGAGCTTGAGATTTGGCACAAAAGGTTAGGGCACATAGGAGAAAGAACCTTGAAACAAATGTGCAGGGACCAATGTGTGCTTGGGATACCTAATGTATCCAAGCAACATATGATTTATAATTGTGGTGCTTGTCAATTTGGGAAGTCTCACAGGTTACCCTTCTCAAGGAAAGGATACATGCATGAAGATTACCTAGAGCTTGTCCACACAGATGTATGGAGACTAAGCAAAGACCCCTCAGTCTCAGGTTCAAGGTACTATGTATCTTTCATTGATGATTATAGCAGATGGACAGTATTGTACTTTATGAAGCACAAGGATTAGGTATTTAATTGCTTTAAAAAATATCTTGCATTAGTTGAAAACCAGACAGGAAGGAATTTGAAGAGGCTAAGGTCAGATGGAGGAGGTGAGTACTTCTCCAATGAATTTGAAAACTTCTTGCAGGACAGAGGCATCAAAAGAGAGATAACCACAAGGTATTCTCCTGAACAGAATGGGGTACCTGAGAGAAGAAATAGATTAATTGTTGAGACAGCTAGATCTATGCTTAATGAGAAAAGGTTACCTAACTATCTATGGGCAGAGAGTGTTTCCACTGCCACTTACCTCATAAACAGGTTACCATCTAAGTCTCTTGATGGCATGACACCATATGAAGCATGGCATGGTAAGAGACCCTCACTTGACAATTGCAAAATATTTGGATGTGTAGCATATGTACACATTCTTTCTCAGATAAGAGGTAAGCTAGACCCAAAGGCTAAAAAATGCATCTTTATTGGGTATGATTTAAATCAGAAAGGTTACAGGTTTTATAATCCTATCAATAAGGGATTCATGGTAAGCAGAGATGTTGCCTTTGATGAAAATGATTCTTGGTATGAGAATGAATGCAGGAAGGTCAAGTTACCCTATGATTTGGAAGAGGAATTTCCAAGTCTTACAAAGGAGGAACCTACTCAGAATGAAGCCTCAAGTTCAGATGATGAAGATACTATCAACCTTGAAGAATTCAAAGCATGGAAGTCCAAAGGCAAAATGAAGATGAAGAAGCTTGAAGACATACCTGAATCTTCAACTCAACCATTTAGAATATCACAAAGAGAAAGCAAAAAACCTATCAGATATGGGTATGATACATCTCTTGTTACTAAACATTCTGTTTATCTTGCCAAAGATTTGTCAAATGAAGAACCAGGGTCATATAAAGAAGCAATAACCAAATCAGAATGGAAAGAAGCTATGGATGAGGAGATTGAAGCACTCAAGGAGAGTGACACATGGGAGTTAGTACCTAAGAAGGACTCAATGAAGGTAATAGGATCCAGATGGATCTACAAACTTAAAAGAAATTCTGATGACACAATTAATAGGTACAAAGCCAGATTGGTAGCCAAGGGTTTTGCACAAACCCAAGGCATTGACTATGAGGAGACATTCTCACCTGTGGCCAAGATGCCAACAATCAGAGTGTTGGTAAGTGTGGCTACATCAAAAAATTGGAATATGTACCAATTGGATGTCAAGAATGCTTTCTTGAATGGATGGATTTCAGAGGAGGTATATATGTCACAACCTCCTGGCTATGAGGACCCTAAGAAGGTAACATATGTTTGCAAATTAAAAAAGGCTTTATATGGATTGAAGCAAGCACCTAGGGCATGGAATTACAGGTTAACTACATATCTCCAAGACCAAGGATTTGTCATGAGCAAGGCAGATACTTCTCTGTTCATCGAGAGAAGTAATTCATAGGTAATATACCTTTGTGTTTATGTTGATGACATCATCATTACAGGTAATGATGTCAATGGAATTAGATATGTCAAAAGTCAAATAATGAAGGAGTTCAAGATCAATGATCTTGGTCTATTGAAATATTTTTTGGGACTTGAATTAGTCTACACTAATTCAGGGATATATATTACTCAGAAAAAGTATATACAGGACATGTTGAAGAAGTTTTCAATTGCAGGATGCCAAAGTAGCAAGCACTCCAATGGAGGTAAACCTAAAGCTAAGTGCCCATGAAGGTGATGAAGTCAAAGACATTACAGGTTATCAAAGTATGGTGGGTAGTTTGAACTATGCTACCTTAACAAGGATAGATATTGCATATGGAGTTAGTGTGCTAAGTCAATTTATGCACAAGCCAAGGATACCTCACTTAGAGGCTGCCAAGAGAATCTTGAAGTATCTCAAGGGTACACAGAACCATGGTTTGTATTTCCTTTACACTTCAGATATTGATATCAAAATTTATTCAGATGCAGATTGGGCAGGATGCAAGGATGATAGGAGGAGCACTTCTGGATATATTTCTTTTGCAGGTGACAAACCAATTTCATGGTCTTCAAAGAAGCAACCTACTGTTGCTTTGTCTTCTACAGAGGCAGAGTATAGAGGACTGGCTAATGCCACACAAGAAGCAATATGGATTAAGCTTTTGTATACAGAATTGGGATTATACACTAGGTCACCAATTATCTTTGGGGATAATACAAGTTCTCTTCACCTTGCAGCTAATCCTATTTATCATGCTAGGACCAAACATATAGAGGTCCATTACCATTATGTGAGAGAGAAGTTGATAAGCAAAGACATTCAACTAACCTATGTTTCAACCAACATGCAATGTGCAGATTTGTTGACTAAAGCTTTGGATGGAACCAAACTTTGCAGGTTCAAATCCATGAATTGATTGCAGGATATACTTGAAGATTGAAGTTGAAGACTTAAGCCAAAATGTTTGGCTTGAGGGGGAGTTGTTGGTGTAAATTACAAGCCTACACATTTGGCTCAAAGGATGCATTGAAGTTTATACATACATGAAGAAGCATAGGAACATATGCTAGTGGTTAATTACCACTTTACCTCATTGTAAAAGTCAAATTGACTTGGAATCTCTTGTAATCACCTACCAAAAGGACTCGTGGAAAAATTAGTTGTTTGATTGAAAGAATATCTCCAAGCATTTAGGAGCTTGATCATGGGGAGCCAAAAGTTTGAATTTGAATTCAAACTTTTACCCATCTCTTATAAAAATGGTCATGAAAAGTCGCGGGTATGAGAGAGCACTCCCGAGCCTCGCATTACTGATTTTTGAGTGTGTGTGAGGTCTACACTCTAGCCCACACCTCTCTACACCATTTGGCAATGATATTCATGCCAATGGAGTTGTATACAAATGTTCATTAATACATACATTCACATTGTCTATCTCTGAGTTCTCTGTTAGTCTACTCAAAAGTCTGTCAACTTGTCAAGGGAATATCTCGGTCAATTCTTCACCAAATTCAGTGATTCAAAGCTTGTTGGATTCAGCTTGAAGTAATCTACATGCTGTCAAAGTTTGAAGACATTCTATTCAGCCATTTTGGAGAAATCTGCGTCGAGGTGATCTCTGGTCATTTTCTGCTACAGTCCTAAAAAGTCGGGGGTATAGCTTAACTTGCTAAATTGATTTCTCTTAGCATAGTTTATTATTTTACATCATTCCACTTGGAATAGGTAGCTTACTAAGCTAATTAGATACCCCTAAAAGGAATTTTTCCAATTCCTACTGTGCTGGTCATACTGAGCAAAATACCCAGCAGGTGTCAAGACATAAATAGAAGGTTTTTTGAGTTTGTGACTTCCAAAGTTATCTGTTTTGATTCAATCATTACACACATCACTTCCAAAGTACATAGGACATTTTATGGTGTCATTGGGAAGCTAAGGAGGTCTAGTTATAACTCTGAAGCAAAAGAGGGCTGGTACAAAGCAGGTTTAGCAGTACCTACTCAGTCTCTTGGAGCATCCATCCATCTTTCCCAACAAAACAGAGACCTCACTTCACTTCAGCAAGCTTTTCTCAGAGAGTATATAGAGAATGAATCTCAAAATTGTTGAAGATAAATGTACAAGCTCATTTTCATATGAGCCATGCTTGGATAAATTTACCAACTATAAAGATAAAGAAAAAAGTGGAGGAAAAAAGGAAAAAATAATAAAAGAAAAAGTCTAGTCAAAATTCATGATGAGTAAGAGATACAATATCTTGCCTTGTAGTTAGTAGCATGTAGTGGAGAAAGTGGTGAGTTAAGAAGGAGACACAAACTTCTTCACATTCTCATTGGTTATAAAAGTGAAGTGAGAGCACATTCAAAACAAGGAGAGAAAGAGGCAAGAGCTCTCAGTAGTCGGATCTAGCCATTTTGTCATTTTGGTTTTCTCTTAGACTCCTTCCAGCCGCACGTCAGTTTGTACACAGCTCTGTTGTAGAGCTCATATCTCAGTGCATATGTAACCATTTTGTGCGTTTAAACATTCATTGGAAAGCTTATCTCGTGTACTTTCTGCATATCAAATATCTCTTTAAAAGCTTATGTAGTTTGTGAGATATCAGTGAAAGAGTGAAGTCCAGTTTTTCAGTATACCTGTGTAGATAGGTAGTCTATTTTAATCGGTTCAGTTTCCCGACCAAAACATATCCAAATTGCGTGATTTTTGTCTTCTTGGAAAGCCCTTGGCATCTACTTTCACTGTCTCAAATATCTCATTCAAATCATTCATACTCTGTGAGATATCTGTCAGAGAGTAAAGTCCAATTTTACAGTGTACTTATGTGTGCAGGTGGACTATCTTGATGAGTTGAGTTTCCTAATCAAAACTCATCCAAATTACTTGATTTTTAGCTTGTTGGAAAGCTATTTGTGTCTACTTTCTTTGTACCAAATATCTTTCTCAAAGGATATATATTCAGAGAGCTATCAGTCCGAGAGTGAAGCTCAGTTCTTCAGCATACCTGTGTGGACAGGTAGTTCATCTTTGACAGTTGTGTTTCCTAATCAAAACTTGTCCAAATTAAGTCATTTATAGCTTGTTAGAAAGCTCTCTTTGTCTACTTTGATTGAATAAAGCACCAAGTCCATTTGAGTTTTGTGTTGAGAGCAGCAAGCTATCTAAGGTGCAGATGTTTGTCCAAGTGCTGAACATACAAGGGTTCACTACACACTTTCGTTGCACATAGGAGAACTCATTCTCCACAGTTTGTATCAGAGCAAACTTGGTATTGAAGCTTCATCAACAGAGCTGGAGGTGAAGCAAAGCAAAAGAGGAGCTACAAAACAAGAAGGAGCTTCACAAACGCAAGAGCAAAGGACTATAACTATTCGAGGAACTCTCAAAGTCTTTGATACTCTTCAATGGCTGACTTGGGTCAACAAGTAGAGAAGTTGGACAAGGATAACTATCCCGTGTGGAAGTTTAGAATGACCAACTACCTAATGGGCAAAGGCTTATGGGGTATTGTGAGCGGCGATGATGCTCAACCTCAAATCAATCAAGCTATGGCCACCGAAGTCCAAAGGAGGCAAGAAAAAGAATGGGAAGAGGGGAATAAGAGAGTCATGTTCCTCATTTCACAAGTCATTACTAATGCCATGGTAGGTCATATTCAACATCTAGAGAAAGCTAGGGATGCTTGGGAAGCTCTTGAAAGGATGTATTCAACAAATACCAAAGCTAGGAAACTTCAACTCAAGAATGAGTTGAACACAATCAAGAAAAGTTCGAGTCAATCGATAGCTGAATATACTTTGAAGATTAAGGAGCTAAGCGATGCTTTAGCTTCTATTGGCACAACGGTTGAAGACGAAGATCTTGTGTGTTATACTCTCAATGGCTTGAGAGAAGATGAAAGATGGAAGCCTTTTATAACTTCCATTAACTTGAAAGATGTATATCCAGGTTTTGAACAACTAATCCCTCATCTTGTCACAGAAGAGCTTAGCTTCGGTGGTCCCAAAGGAAAGGACAGCCACAACCAAATGTTATATGCAGGTCGAGGTAAAGGAAGAAACTCAAGAGGAGGCTCAAGAGGAAAAGGAAGAGGTCACAACCACTCCAACTACAATCAAAACAATTCGGAAGACAACAAGGATGCATCAAATGCCAACACACAAGGAAGAGGTCAAGGTAGAAGTAGAGGAAGAGGTCGAAGCTCCTACAATTCTCATAGATGTATAATTAACATGCTATCATTATGGTAAAGTAGGACACTATGCTAGTGATTATTGGTTGAAGAATGGAAGACCAAATGGAGGTAATCAAAGGAACCAAAGCAACTATGCAAGCACCTCAAGTGAAGGAAGCAAGGACACACTACTTGCAATGAAACATGAGTATAGAAGCTCTTGTGAAGATGACAAAAAATGGTACATTGATTCAGGTTGTAGTAACCATATGTCATGCCAAGGAAGTTTGTTCACTAATCTACAGGTACCAAGTGGAAAAGGATGCGTTGAAACAGGTGATGATACTCAACACATGATTGAACACATTGGAGATATAAGGCTTGGAGATACAAGCAGAGCAAAGGTACTATCTAATGTTCTTTATGTTCCTACAATTTCAAAGAACTTGATTTCTGTAGGACAAATGGTAGAGAAGGGTTATCATGTCATATTCAATGAGAATGGGTGCTTCATAAAGAATCCAAAGGAAGGCTTCAAGGTCATTGCTCGAGGTAGAAGAGAAGGAAGGATGTTCACTTTGGATGTCCAACATCCACATGGAAAGGTCATGTACATTCAATGTGGGAACAAGAAGATTTCAGAGTTGGACTTATGGCACAAAAGAATAGGACACATCAACATTCCAAAGCTGAAGGACATGAGCAAACATGAAGTGGTAAGAGGTCTTCCAAAATTTAATAGCATTGGACTACATGAGTTATGTGAAGCTTGTCAACTAAGAAAGCAAACGAGGCAGCCATTCAAGAGGAGCAATTATGTGGCTCCAAATGTCTTGGACTTGATACATACGGATGTATGGGGGCCAACCCAAGAGGCATCAATGGCTGGTAATAGATTTTTTGTCACCTTCATTGATGATCACTCAAGAAAGATATGGCTGTTTTGTATGAAGCAAAAATCAGAGGTGTTTTCTATATTCAAAAGATTCAAAGTTGAAGTTGAAAAGGAAACAGGAAGGTCTATCAAAACCTTAAGGTCCGATGGTGGAGGAGAATACTTCTCCAAAGAAT
This sequence comes from Ceratopteris richardii, assembly GCA_020310875.1. NCBI lineage: Eukaryota > Viridiplantae > Streptophyta > Polypodiopsida > Polypodiales > Pteridaceae > Ceratopteris > Ceratopteris richardii. Next base: position 124,284,754 of record CM035436.1, read on the forward strand.
TTTCAGATTTTCTACAAGAGAATGGAATCAAAAGGCAGTTGACTTGTAGGTACACACCACAACAAAATGGAGTAGTTGAGAGGAAAAATAGGCAAATTGCTGAAATTGCAAGATGCATGCTCAACGAGATGAAGGTACCATTGTACTATTGGGCTGAAGCTACCACAACCGCCATTTACTTGATGAATAGGTGCACAACATCGGGAATACATCACTTGACTCCAGAAGAGGTATATTCCGGTAAGAAACCTGATCTTACACACCTCAAAGTTTTTGGATGTGTTTGCTTTGTTCACATTCCACAAGAAGTTAGAACAAAGATGGAACCAAGATCAGAAAAATGCATTTTCATCAGCTACTCGACGGAGCAAAAAGGATACAAGTGTTACAACCCTAGAACAAAGGAATTAAGAGTCTCGCGAGATGTGGTCTTTGATGAACTAAGACCATGGTATGAAGATAAAGGAAAGGAAAAGATTCTTGAAGAAGATTGTGATGATTATGCAGGAACAAATCAAAGAGAAGTTCAATAATCAAGCACAAAGGCTTTAGGTCCAGAGGCATCTACATCAAATGAAGAATGTTCAACATGGAGGGGGAGCCATTCTTTGTCTCCAAATTCAGCTCATAGTAGAGCCAAAGATGCAAGTGCTACTCCAAACAGTGAGGTAGATGCAAGTGAAGAAGAATATGAAGAGGTAATCACTCCGATGGTAAAGCTAAATAGGTTAAAGAAGCAACTCTCTAAAGGCAATGAAAGAAGATCTTCAAGGACAAGGTATCCAACTCAAAGGTTGAGTTATGATAGTTTTATGGCGACACATTTTGCATACATGATGCAAGTTATCAAAGACAAAGAGCCTGAGACATATGAAGAAGCTTGCACACAAAAGGAATGGAAGCAAGCTATGAAAGAGGAGATCAAAGCTCTCAAAGATAATCACACATGGGAGCTAGTGCCAAAGAAAGAAAGTATGAAGATTGTTCCAAACAAATGGGTGTTTAAAGTAAAGAGGAATGCTGATGGTTCACTAGCTAGATATAAAGCTAGATTAGTTGCCAAAGGATTTAAACAAACACAAGGCATAGATTATGATGAAGTTTTCAGCCCCGTTGCAAAGATGGGAACTATCCGAACCTTAATAGCAATTGGTGCTTCAAGGAGATGGCCATTATATCAACTTGACATAAAAAATGCTTTTCTTAATGGAGAACTACAAGAAGAGGTATACATGAGTCAACCGATTGGATTTGAAGATGAAAACCATCCAGATTTTGTTTGCAGGTTGAAGAAGGCACTTTATGGCTTGAAGCAAGCACCAAGAGCATGGAATCAGAGATTGGTAGAGTATCTAACTAAGTGTGGATACAACCCAAGTAGTGCAGATCCTTCGTTGTACATGAAGAAGGAAGAAAATAGAGAGGTATATATTTGCATATACGTCGATGACCTCATCATAACAGGAAATGATGTTACAGGGATTAAAGATATCAAAAGGAAGCTTGGTAAGGAGTTTAAAATTTCAGATCTTGGAGAGCTGAAATATTTTTTAGGAATTGAAGTTGTTTATGGAAAGAGTGGCATCTACTTGATGCAAAGGAAGTACTTGTTGGATGTTCTTTTCAGATTTTGAATGAGTGAATGCAAACCACTCACTCAATCCATGGACACAAATACAAAGATTTGTTCAAATGATGGAGAACCATTGGAAGATGTAACGACATACAGAAGCATTGTAGGATCATTGATCTATGCAAACATTACAAGACCTGATTTGTCTTATGTTGTTGGTGTACTTTCTCAGTTTATGCAAGCCCCGACAAGTGAACACTTAAATTCAGCCAAGAGAGTGTTGAGATACATAAAGCATACAGTTAATCATGCTTTGTTTTACTAGTTTGATGAAGAATTGCAGGTCAAAGGCTTTAGTGATGCTGATTGGGCAGGCTCAAAGGAAGATAGAAGATCAACCTCAAGTTATGTGTTCATGATAGGAAGCAAACCTATCACGTGGAGCTCAAAGAAACAACCTACTGTTGCACTTTCATCCATGGAGGCTGAATATAGAGGATTAGCTTTTGCCACATGTGAAGCAATGTGGACTAAAAAGCTTTTGGCTGATCTTGGAGTGCACGTTGGAACCATCCCTATATACGGTGATAACATGTCAAGTATTTACTTGGCAAACAATCCTATGTTTCATGCAAGGAGCAAGCACATAGAGGTCCACTACCACTATGTAAGGGAGAAGGTGTTGAGCAAAGATGTGGAGGTAAAGTTCATCAGAACCAAAGAGCAGGTTGCACATATGTTTACAAAGTTCTTGGATGCTTCTAAACTCAAAGGTTTCAAGGATGCGATAAATTTGAAGGACATGGATGAAGATAACTCCCAAATGAGCTTGAGGGGGAGTGTTGAAGATAAATGTACAAGCTCATTTTCATATGAGCCATGCTTGGATAAATTTACCAACTATAAAGATAAAGAAAAAAGTGGAGAAAAAAGGGAAAAAATAATAAAAGAAAAAGTCTAGTCAAAATTCATGATGAGTAAGAGATACAATATCTTGCCTTGTAGTTAGTAGCATGTAGTGGAGAAAGTGGTGAGTTAAGAAGGAGACACAAACTTCTTCACATGCTCATTGGTTATAAAAGTGAAGTGGGAGCACATTCAAAACAAGAAGAGAAAGAGGCAAGAGCTCACAGTAGTCGGATCTAGCCATTTTGTCATTTTGGTTTTCCCTTACACTCCTTCCAGCCGCACGTCAGTTTGTACACAGCTCTGTTGCAGAGCTCATATCTCAGTGCATATGTAACCATTTTGTGCGTTTAAACATTCATTGGAAAGCTTATCTCGTGTACTTTCTGCATATCAGATCTCTCTTTGAAAGCTTATGTACTTTGTGAGATATCAGTGAAAGAGTGAAGTCCAGTTTTTCAGTATACTTGTGTAGATAGGTAGTCTATTTTGGTCGGTTCAGTTTCCCGACCAAAACATATCCAAATTGCGTGATTTTTGTCTTCTTGGAAAGCCCTTGGCATCTACTTTCACTATCTCAAATATCTCATTCAGATCATTCATACTCTGTGAGATATCTGTCAGAGAGTAAAGTCCAATTTTACAGTGTACTTATGTGTGCAGGTGGTCTATCTTGATGAGTTGAGTTTCCTAATCAAAACTCATCCAAATTACTTGATTTTTAGCTTGTTTGGAAAGCTATTTGTGTCTACTTTCTCTGTACCAAATATCTTTCTCAAAGGATATATATTCAAAGAGCTATCAGTCCGAGAGTGAAGCTCAGTTCTTCAGCATACCTGTGTGGACAGGTAGTTCATCTTTGACAGTTGTGTTTCCTAATCAAAACTTGTCCAAATTAAGTCATTTATAGCTTGTTAGAAAGCTCTCTTTGTCTACTTTGATTGACTAAAGCATCAAGTCCATTTGAGTTTTGTGTTGAGAGCAGCAAGCTATCTAAGGTGCAGATGTTTGTCCAAGTGCTGAACATACAAGGGTTCACTACACACTTCCATTGCACATAGGAGAACTCATTCTCCACAAAAATTGGGTTCATTTTAGAGTACTATAATAGCTAGCCAATGACACCACAATCATAGCAAATGGATACATAGAGAAGGAGAACTAGCCCTTATAACACAAAGCAAAATAGTTCCAACAAAGCCTACACGCAGAGAGAGAGAGAGAGAGAGAGATCAATCACCCAACTTCACTAAAATGAATGTTACTCTCAGAGTAATCAGAGAATGCTAGAGAGAAATGGTCATCATAAAATAGACTCCAATATCTATCCAATGAGACAATAATTATATCAAATGGATACATAAGGAGGGAGAACCAATGCTTGCAACTCAGGGGTAGAGAGTTGCAATGTTTTCTGCACACACACATAGATATGCCTACTCAAAGAAAACAAACAAGCAAGCAACAGGCTAGCTTAAGCAAAAGGCTTGCTTATTACAACTCCAGCACTTAGTGCTCACTTTACATGAGCTAAAACTCCAAGAAGATGGCCCAAAAGAAGTCGGGATACATGCCTCTTTTATAGTGAGAAGTGTGCCCCTAAAATCTAGGAACTACCTTTCCAAATCAGCCTTTTAACTTGGAGGACTTAGTTGAAATGACTTGGAGAGTGGTTGAGTGACTTTTCTTGATGGAATCGCGTGGCTTTTAGCTTCCTTTGATTGCTCTACATGTCCATGATTGATTTCCCACGTATTTTTAGCTTGAAGCTTGACTTTTCACAGTTGGGGGGGGGGGGGAGGAGAGAGAGAGAGAGAGAGAGAGAGAGAGAGAAGCTGTTCTACCCAACATGAAGAGAAGTTCTAGTTATAAAGCTTTGATCTTAATGAATGAATGAGCATAGATAATTTAGGTTTGACTAACACAATATATTTTCTCTTTTTACATCACCACAGATGCTCTTCATCATCAATCTTTCTAGACATGTTTGAAGAGTGACACATCAAATCACGGCAATTGTGATGTATCCTCATTCTTTTCATTTCGTACTTATTTTAAATATCCATCTTCTCATTTCCCACCCGCATGACCTTGCACTTATCCTTGGCATGTGTGAGTCTTTTATGTGCCAAATTGATGAAATAAGTCAAGTCCAAAGCGTATATCCTGAATGAGTTTCTTACATTAAATAAAGAAATAAAATGAGAAAAAAATAAATTGAATAGATCATACAAGATGCCACATTAAGACTCACCAAATGGCCTTCTCAATACA
>CM035436.1:124294506-124297006 GCA_020310875.1 Ceratopteris richardii
GAAACATAGGGACGTCCCCGGGACGCGTCCCCGGGACGGTCCCATGTGACAAAGCATGATGGGGACGGTTTGGGGACGGCTGATCTTGGGAAAAGTTAATTTAAGTTGGTTTTTTATTTCCTTGAATGATTGGCACGTTTTTGGGAGCACCTCTAGAAGGCTCTCTGGTCCACAATCAAGCATAAATAGAGCTCCATTGAGCCTTGCATATTCAGCAAGTTGCAACCCTCTCCATTTTTTGAGCCCTCTCTTCACTCTTCTCTTTTCTCTTCTCAACATGCGAGTGATCTTTTGTTTATAAGTGAAAACCATAGGTGTGAGGATGCTATGTATGACCCAATTCATGTTGGGTATCCTTTCAAAGAACGAGAGGGAGAGAAGGAGTCAATTGAACCAAGTGCAAAATGAAGAACATAAAGAAGCTTGAGTCGATGACTATGATGCATAAATATTAAAATGAAACTCCCCGCATAGATTCTCCATAGTGACTTACACTTGTCATTTGTCCATAGATTCATTTACATTTTAATTTTACTCTCTAGATTTGAGTTTTGAAATCTATTACTACTAACTAGATCTTACTGATGATAGGATGAGAGATGTTCCCATGACAATATGGCTATTAGACTTTAGTCATTCTTATCGATCATAAGATGATAGATGTTTCCATGATAATATGGCACCACATAATCATCAAATCCTAACTTCTTTTAAGTATATGATTGTTAATATGATGATGATGCGGTATCTCTTTCCTTGACATGATGAAATACCTTTGAATTATCACTTTTAACTATTGGAGGCAGATCTAGATGTCTAACGTGCTCCATACATGTATTCACTAAAAAAACACCTTTTTTTATAGCTTTGTTGTTATAATCCTTTTCATATGTGAGCAAAATCATTGTACAATAACTACTCATTTGAAATTTTGAGAAAAATAATCATTTTTGAGTGCCGTCCCGGGGACACGTCCCCGGGACACCCTAGGATCCGTCCCCGTCCCGGGGACACTACCGTTCCCGGGACCCGTCCCCGTCCCCTGGTGACTTTGCCATAATCTCTCAATCTAATACTTAAGCAAATAGATCGCTCAAGCAAACACTCTACACACTACTCCTCTGATACTAATGGTTTGCTTTTAGGCCCACAACATAACATAATAAAAAGAGACAGAGACGGATATAGAGACAAAGTAGAGACAAGAGTGACACACCCACATATGGCAAAGGAGCTAAAGTGGTTCCAAAAATAACTAAAATACAAAAGGACTTACAAGAGCTCTTACATGATCAAGTCCAAGAGCTTGTGATAGTGAACAAGTGATGAAATAAGTGCCAATGTGCATGCCTATTTATAGGTATGTGTTAGACTTGGTGCTCAAGTAATTTTAAAGCTTAAAAACAGGTTTCCACAATTTGAGGTGTGAAATTCATGCGGTTGCTTTTCGTGGGTTTTTTAGATTTTTTTATTGCCACATGGCATACTTATGATCCATTGGATCTATTGCATAGATATTTGACACATGTGCTTTTGACCTTTACGATATGCTTTTCACATCTTGACCTGAACTTAGGGTTTGACTTTTGATCCTGAAAATGTTATCAAACATCAAAGTGTTGTATATGGTTGGATGACTTTCAAAGAGCTTTACAAGAATATGTGATAAAAATTTTAACCAAAAATTGACCGCCTTTGACCTGGTTGACCATCCTTTGACCAAACTTTGACATCCAAGTTGAGCTCCCTAGTCAAGGGTTGCTCATATTTTCTAACAAACTATGCCTTCTTGAGTTAACTGCATTGAGTATAATTTTGATATGGCTTGATTCTTCTGCAAGAGGTTAAACTCGATATAGTGAACTGCTGCGCACCAAAAATGCAGGGTTGATTCAAACCTAAGTTGCATTGTAACCACGTAGTAGTTTAGTATACTTGAGAGCCTTGACGAGAGGAGCTGGGGTATTACAGAGGCATGCATGTCGCGTTGTTTTTTTTTCTGACATCATGTAAATCACAAGAACCCAGGCACTAGCTGAGGTTGTTCAGCTGTTGATAAATTTAGCGTGTTATACTAGTTGGCAGGACCTACACCACTTTTCTCCCATTTGTTTGCAAGTTAGAAGCTTGTGTGCTAGTGAGGCAAACAGTTGCTTTCTGATATCATGCTATACATTCGTTTCAAATATGGGTGCAAGAAGATCTCCTGTAACAGTAATGATTTCCCAATCTCATGAGAGAAAAGAAGCTATATCAAGTACGTGGGACCTATGACATTGAGGATAAAATTGGAAAACAGTGAGATGCCTCTCGAGCCACTAGATTAAGCAATAAGGGTAAGTGCCTGGGATGGATGGATGACAGAGAAATGGCATAGCGCTCTTTGGGGCAAAACTTGCACTTCACATACTAACCCCTTTTATGCTTGTGTCCATGGGAATGTTTTGACTACCCAGTCCATGCACGTATATTATTTTAATCTTTTGGATGAAAAGAAAAT
>CM035436.1:124324506-124514506 GCA_020310875.1 Ceratopteris richardii
CATCTCCAACCTGCTCCTCCCATAAAGCATCGAGGCCATTACATAACTTGGATAATTGATTTCCACTGAGCCAATTTGCAGAAAGGCCAAAAGTCGGAGGACTGTGAGAAGGATAAGAGGCTGGTAACCTGTATATTAACTTTAATGGAGGCAGATATTTTAAGGTACATGCATGAACTCTTATATTGACAGGATCGGCACCCATTCTAATCCCTTTATTCAGGATGCCAGTGGACAGTTGCCCTGAATCAGCTGCAACCATCTCCACAAAAACAGTCAAGGCATTCGGAATCTCCACATGAATCAGAACCTGCACCAGAAAAAATAGACTCTTGAAGACTTGACTCACAACCAGCAAAAGCTGAGAAAAAAATTCAAAAATTTGAAGATAGATACATACAAAAAGGCTTGGAGAAAGGTGGGTAGGTGGGCATGTATGCACACATGCATGCATGCATGTGTGTGTGTGTGTGTGTGTGTGTGTGTGTGTGTGTGTGTGTGTGTGTGTGTGTGTGTGTGTGTGTGTGTGTGTGTGTGTGTGTGTGTGTGTGCGCGCGCGCGCGCGTGCGCGCGCGTGTGTGCATGTGTGCGTACGTGCACATGTGAGTGCGTGCACGCGTGTGCATGCATGCACATGCATGTGTGTACACTCAGGGACCAAGGGAAGAAGGGGAAAGGTAAAAGGGGGGACAGAGAAAGAGCAAAGTAGATGAGGGTCATAAGTTAGGTCCAACAAATCAGCAAAGCAACGAGAAGGAGCATACCATATACATTTGATCACCTGCTTCATTGCCTTCAAGAACCACAAAATCATCCTCAAAAATTGCTTGTACTGCAAGAACCTAGATAGAAAAATATGAAAATTTACATTAACAGAAAAGCCTGAGCTTGCAGATAAGAGAGAGCTCATTAAAATCAGATTTTTGTCTTGTACCTTCTCAAAACTTCTATAAAGGAACAATTGTACAACAAGCTACCTACTCATACACAATCAGTACCCTGTGACCAAAAAGAAGATCAAAAGGCATCCCATCTTTCCATAACCATTCAAAATCAATGAAGAACATTAAGCCACTTCCAAGACTTCTCCAAGCTCTGAGCAGACTGATTATGTCTATCAAAACCTTCGTAATACCAATGGTTTCCTTAATTATAGGAAAAAGTGATAGAGATATAAATAAGTTCACATCTATCTCACATACTATCAGACACCCTATCCTTCCTACAGATGCTTCAGGAAAAAGATTATGCTCACCCAAATCAATCTTGTTGTTGTGGTGGCAAAAATTAAATCAAGTTACAATGATGCTAGTTATCTGGACTAAAGAAACACTCTCCCTTCAATGTATGTACGCATATATGTATGTTAAGGTAAAAATACAGCTACAAGAGTTCTTGAAGAAAAGGAATTTGAAGATCTGTGATTGAACTTTGTAATTGAAAGATATCTGCAATCTTTCATCAAATTCATCCTTTGTGGAAGATAATATCTTTTTGAAAAGATGGTTGACCAAACCTTTGTATAAATCCACATCAAAGTTTGAAGATTGTGACAATAACAACTTGAACATCTTAAAGTTCAAATTGTTTTGGACTTCAAAAATATAAAACTTTTCATGCAATTCCGACAACAGCATTACATGTACAGGTCCCAGGATCTATGGAACTTTTGTTTCATACTTTGCCTTTATTCTTGGGCTTCAACTCTTTGAAGTACTTACCAATTGAGAGGTCTATACCTCACAGGAAGTTTATCAAAAAGAGAAGATTGGAAAAATCACCAAGATCTTTCCAAATTAGACCTAGTTCCCATGATCCATACAATTAGAATTTAGAAGGCGGTTGGGGGGATATAGGGAATCGTAAAAATTTTGGCAAATGGATAAATTTAAATTGCTTAAATTAGTTTAGGATCTTTTCAAATCATTGCATATTACAGAAATTTATACTTAGATTGCACATTGGATCATGTTACATGGGAACTCTAGAGAAGGGAGGTGTGAACACTCCCTTAGTCCCTTAGACACTGGGGCTCTTACATGAGTGCCAAGTGGCACTCATGTGAGGAGTCACTATAGTACTATTTATTATGAAAGTGGAGGGATTACATCAAGTATGTGGCTGGGAGGAAATTCAAGAAGAGAACTCTGCGCGTTGTTCTTTCGTAATAGTTACTCATAAGTGCTCGATAAGCCTAGTTGGCTTCTTTCCGGTAATTGATTATATGCACTGAAGTCAGTGATTTACTATGGAGGTAAACATGTCAGTCCTTGCAGTTTTATGAGATTTTGACAATGGTCATATGCTCATTTTGCAAAGGATACTCTGGCAAATTTTTGCTAGATTTTTGCATTTGTCAACAATACAGTGATCAATTTACTCCTTGATACACTCATTGGTGTGAGCTCACTTATTCTCACATAATCCTTTTGGTTGGTCATTACTATTCATTAATTCATTTTTCTGGGAAGACTACTGAATTCTCTCCCAGAAAGTGACATTTGGTCATCCTTCGTTGAGCCTTAGTGGTGTTTGGACTCTTCTAGCTCCATTATCATTCCATTCAATTCTCTATCATCATGGCATCAAAGTTCTCAGGCACATCATTCGGTGGATCAAGGTCTAGTGCCAGTGTTCCGAGTAGGAGCTATAACTCAAGGCAAAGACCATTTTGAGATTCGAAAATTTGATGGCACAAACTTTGCTCTATGGAATAATCAGATTAAAGATCTCTTGATTCAAAGGAGGCAATAGAAGCCAGTAAATGGAATCTCAAAGAAGCCTCGTGACATGGATGAAGATGATTGGAATGAGTTAGATGAAATGGCCAGGTCTACTGTTCGATTGCACTTGGCCGATAATGCTGATAAATATGTTCCAGGTTTGGATTTTGTTATGCTAACAAATGCTGGTGAGCCTTCTACAAAGAGGCTATGCAGACAAAAGATCATGTCAAGTGGGAGCGTGCCATGAAGAGTGAGTTGGATTCTATTCACAAGAATGGTACTTTTGATTTGGTACCTTTGCCAAAGGGGAGGAAAGCTTTACCATGTAAATGGGTATATAAGTTGAAATTCACATCAGATAGTGCTTCTCCAAAGTATAAAGCACCACTTGTTGCAAAGGGTTTTAGGCAACAATATGGTGTTGATTTCGAGAAAATCTTCTCTCCAATGGTCAAGATGACTACCCTATGCATGTTGCTTGGATTCGTTGCAATGGAGGACTTAGAGGGCTCTTAGTCCAAATGGATGTGAAAACTGCTTTCTTGCATGGAGATCTTACAGATGATATATATATGGAACAACCAGAGGTTATGTAGTTCCTGGCAAAGAAAGTCTAGTTTTTAGGCTCAAGAAGAGCTTATATGGACTTAAACAGTCCCCTAGACAATGGTACCAAAAGTTTGATGCTTTTATGAAGTCTCAAGGCTATTCTCGAAGCAATGAGGATCATTGTCTGTACACAAAGAGATGCTCATATGGAAGCTTGATATGCTTGATACTTTATGCCGATGATATGTTGAGAAGGAGAGCGCACTTTGGTGCATCACCAACGAAATACTTCAGTGTTTGGTGTCTGATTTCACTTTCGTCACTTGGTTTAGCGTTGTGAAGATGATGTACTGATGTTGGAGTACATTTTGAAGACAGGCGAGGACTAGAGAGAAAGCGAATTTGTTCAGTTTTGCTTTGCCTACCGTTTTTGAGCACTTTGAGATCATTTTTGGAGCACTTTTGAGTGCTTTATGATGCTAAGATCTTCCTAGGCCAACTAAACATTTCGAATTTTAGTTTGGACCTGACCAGAACCTCAAATCAGAGCTTTACTACCTCAAATATCACTTTAAACCTGCTTTGGATAGCTGGGCACTATGAGTTCTTGGTGATGCCTTTTGGTATCACCAATGCTCCCGCACTTTCATGAAGCTCATGAATAGTGTTTTACGACCATATCTACAGCAATTTGTAATAGACCCTTTGGATGATATCCTAATCTATAGTAGATCAAAAGAGGAACATTCAAAACACTCGTAGAAAGTATTCCAAGTGTTAAAAGAAAATACTCACTTTGCCAACGAATCAAAGTGTAAATTTTTCAAAATGGAGGTTAGATACCTTGGACATATAATCTCCCAAGATGAAATCTAGATGGATCATGACAAAGTATAGGCTATTATGGAATGGCCACGTCTAAGGAACCTCGAAAAGCTTAGCATCTTCTTAGATTTGTAAGGTTTCTATCGTAGACTCATTAAGAACTATGCCAAAATTGTTGTCTTGATGATTGAACAGTTTAAAGGGAAAGGAAAAACCTTCCATTGGGGAGACGAATATGATTTCGCTATAGGAGAGATTCTAGTTCAAGATGGTTGACCAATAGCTTTTGAGATCAAAAAGCTAGAACCAACTCAAAAGAATTACTCCGTTTATGAGAAGGAGTTGTATGCAATTGTCCATGCTTTGAAGAAGTGGGGTCATTACTTATATGGTCTCAAAGATACAATAGTGTTTGACCAAGAGAGCATTAATTGGCTCTCTAATCAAATAGACCTTAAAGGTCTTAAGGCCTGTTGGGCAGAGACCCTTTAGGAGTTTGACCATGAGCTTAGGTATAGGAAGGGAAAATTCAATGTGGTGGCTGACTCCCTTAGCCACATGCCTATGCTCAATGGACTAAGATTTACTCAATCACTAGTAAGCTACTTCAATCAATCAGAGGGCAATCTAGGCTTGATCCTCCATATGCTTAGATTTGGGAGTCCATAGAGAAAGGGGATCATGACACACGGGTTTCCAATGAGGATGGAGTATCGACACATACTCAAAAAGTATTCAAGTGGAAGAACTATAATATCCATGATAGATATATGTTGTACAAAGGTAAGTTCTGTGTCCATAGAGATTTTGAGATAAAAACTCATATATTTCATGAGTGCCATGACACACCTAGTATGGGATACCCAGGAGTTAGCAAGACATATGATCTTGTTAAGAGGGGATTTCACAAGCTTGGACTTCATAAGGACGTCCTAGAGTATGTGCTTAAATGCACAAAATGCTATATCCATGTCAATAAAGCTAAGAGATTAAAGATGGAAGGTTTACTCCACCCATTGGATATTCCCAATGGGAAGTGAGAGAGTATCTCCATGGATTTTATAATAGGATTACCTAAGACACATAGAGAGCACGACTCAATCTAGGTAATCATAGATAGGTTAACCGAAATGATTAGGTTTATTTTGACACCTAGTACATTAAAGACACCTAAGTTAGCTAGGTTGTTTGTTTACTAAAGTTAGCATGAGCAGAGCCGAGTATCCACGAATGGATAGGCAAACAAAGAGGGTTAACCAAATTCTAGAGGATATGCTTAGAGCATATATAAATGAAAGGCAAACTAATTGGAAAGAGTACTTATCTATAATAGAGTTTGAACTTTGCATATAATAGTTCCAAGCACTTTTCCACTTAGCCTAGTCCCTTTATGCTTATGTACATGTTTCAGCCAAGAGCTCCGATTGCATTATGAGAAATTCAAAGCAGCAAAGGACTCCACGGAAGACATAATGATATGCTTAGGCTTGCTAAGGATAGCATTAGGAGAGCTCAAGACAAAGCTAGAGCCTATGCTGACCCTAAAAGGAGAGAAATCAACTTTGAGGTAGAAGAGTAAGTCTAACTTAGAGTTCCCTCTAGGTCTGAGACCATGAAGATGGGACCTTGTTTAAAACTATCTCCTAAATATTATGGACCATTCCCAATATTGAAGAGAATGGGAAAGATGGCTTACTAGCTCTAACTTCCATAGAGAAGCCAAATCGATCCAATATTTCATGTCAGCCAACTTAAGAAGGGATTGGGTGAATTTGACAACCTCATTCCAGATAGTGAGATAATAGAGCCTATTTTTGTTCAATCTATTCCACATGAGCCTCAGAGGATACTATGCACTTGAGAGAAACAAACACAGAGTCACCTATATAAAGAGTGCCTAACAGTGTGGTTAGCAATGGGATTGCAACGGAGTAGGCGATGCGTTAGAACACATTAGCAACAGGGGGAAGTTCGGAGCTCACAGTTGCGATAAAATTGCCTATAATTCTTTTTTTTTCAGAATTTTATTTTTATTTTTGTATTTTAGGTATATATATCCTTTTATAAATGTCTATATATCATCAAAAACCATATTAGAACAATATATATTAGCATTTAAATAATACATTCTCATATATAGATATTAGAGCGTGACTCCATCCATTGAGTCGTGACATGTGACAATCAAAGATGATTAAATTGAAGATTCGAATTTCAAATGAAACTATTCAAGATTCATTGTTCAACAATCAATATCAAATAAGAAGTTAGAACTTAAAAGTTAGAAGTTAGAAGTTAGAACATAAATAGATTCAAACCATAGTACAATGTTGATACATAAACCATGGTCCATGTGGCATGATATCATCAAGATTCATTGATTCAAGAATGTTCAAAATTCAAATTCTTCAATGAATAGACACCATCATACATTAATAGATCATAAATAATAAGTGACAACTTTGAAGTTTGAACTGACAAGTCACATGTGACAATACTAAATTGTGAACACTACATACACAATGGTCCATCAATGATCATCAATCATCTCGAGAGGCGATTCTCACATCCAATGATCCATACATCAATCACCATCAAAATGAAAATAGTAAATACAAATGATAAACCACATATGAGTCATGATGTCCAAATGGCAAATAAATATACAAGTGTCAACTATAAATCAATATAATGTGACATGTCTAGAGTATAGACTCAAAACTCAAGGGTCAAGAGCCAAGATTCAAGACTCAATCATCAAAATCTGACTCAATATCCGATGAAACATCGGAGTCACACTCATTGAGAACCCTTTTTTTTACGCAACTCTGATGAAACATCAAGTCCTCGGGGAGGCCCTATCACTTGTGCCTAATAATGTGAAAAGATAATTCAGAAGATAGTGCTATATGGGAACGTATTAGCACCCTTGAGAGACTATTTCCCACCTTTACTTTGCCTTCCCAAGAATCTTCTTAAAGGGAAGAATAAGGGAAAACACCACAAAGATATGACCATGTACATCGAACACATGGGGTTTAGTGGAAGTATTCGATTTAGGTTCTTTTTCCCTTCCATATGAACCTTCCAATACCACTTTTGAGGATAAAAATGGAATTAAGGGGAAGGAAATATTACATGGGACTCTAGAGAAGGGAGATGTGAACCTTCTCTTAGTCTCTTTGACACGGGCTCTGACATGAGTGCCAAATGGCACTCCTATGAGGAGCCACTATAATTCTAATTATTACAGAAGTGGAGGGATTGCAATCAAGTACATGGACGAGAGGAAATTCAAGAAGAGAACTTTGCGTTGTTCTTTTGTAATAGTAGTCGGCAAAGGGTCATCATCATCATCAAATTTCGAGGCCGCTTCTTTCAAATGTAGAGGAGATCCTTGGGAACCATAAAGGACATATCGATTCTAGTCATAGGCCAAACATGGCCAAAAATTGATATTTAAGGCTTTTTGAAATGCACTATATATTCATAAAGTACTTGAAGAGAGCTATCCAATGACACCAAGCACCCTATGAAAAAAATGCCAAAATCACCCTCAAATGACTTGGCCCTAAAGCCCTAAAAACCAGAAAAGTCAACATTCTCAAGTCAAAAGTAAATCGATTGACACTTGTCATCATCCTGAACCCCCAACACTTTCCACATTATCCTATGTCTTCCCACATATACAAAAATTTGATACATCATCAGGGGATCATAAGCATAACAAAAGTCTAATAAAAGCATTGTCATGGAGCTTTGAAGATGGAAGAAAAGCACATTGCTATTGCTTTTGTTGAGGCTATATGTTACTTGTTCATACACATCACTTGGAGTTGGGAGTTCCCCCCCATGCTCTTGAAGAGAGGTGAACTCTACTACTTGAGCTTAAAGGTGAGTTTCATAGTGGCAATTGGAGGCTTGCTACTCCTTCGAGGAGTTGGAGGTTGGATCTTTAGTTGGAGTTTAATTTTCGGCCATATCCTCATCCATTCTCACACATGCAAGCTCTCTTTGTGCACTATGAATTGTGATTTCATATTTGTATTTTTTGGAGTATATCATCATCTTGTATATGCTATCATTAATGGAAAATTTTATTCTTTGACCAGCTCATGTGCACATATGTTCTTTTGTTAGTGTGTTCTCTCTTTATGTTTGGCATGC
The DNA here is from genome assembly GCA_020310875.1 of Ceratopteris richardii. Classification (NCBI taxonomy): domain Eukaryota; kingdom Viridiplantae; phylum Streptophyta; class Polypodiopsida; order Polypodiales; family Pteridaceae; genus Ceratopteris; species Ceratopteris richardii. Next base: position 124,332,774 of record CM035436.1, read on the forward strand.
TTGTGTTTATCTTGGCTAACACGAAGTATCTACAATCCGGTTTTTTATGACCTCTCCTACCACATTGGTAGCAAGTCACTTCTTCTTTGTCTTTGCTTTTGCTCCCATTTCTTTACATGTTACTTATTTTTTTCTCTGTCTTGCCGCTAAACTGCTTTCCTCTCCACTCTTCTTGATTTCCTCACTCAAGATAGAATCCCTTACACCATCAAATATGAGATTGTGGTTGTTGGAGAGTGATATAACAAGAGTCTCCAAAGACTCAGGCACTATCATCAGCACGAAAATTTCCATTAAAATATCATCAAAAGCTGGTAGGCTTGAATCCTGGAGTTGAGAGAGATACTTTTGAACGATTAGAAGTGCTCAACTTCATTTTTAGACTCATCAAGCTCCAGAAAATTGCCTTCAACATATCATCAAAAGCTGGTAGGCTTGAATCTTGGAGCTAAGACAAAGTACCTCAGCACAATGACAAGTGCTCAACTTCATCTTTTGACTCATAAGGCTGCATACTAGTGAGCTTTCTCATTAGATGAGCTTGGTTCAGAGAAGTAGTGTTTTTGAAAGTAGTTTTCAGCTTTTGTCACACTTCATATGTGGTCAACCCTTTCAAATTGAACAAAATTTCATACCTTAATTTATGTGATGGATTTTCTATTGAGACAACTCCAAGTTACGTTTGTCATTCTCTCTCGTTTAATTTGTGCAAGAGCTCCTTCACATTCCTTTAAGACAGGAATGCCATGTATTCTTTTCTTTCTTAGGTCAAACTCACTTCCTTCAAAATTTTATCTCAAAATGGCTCTCCACTTTTGAAGAGGAACATTCCATTTTGCGCCTATTAGGTGTCCAAGGGAAGGAATAGAACAAAAATGAGTAAAATATGTTCAAACCCAAATCTAAAATTTTGCAAAATTTTCAAAATTTAATTTCTCCCAAAATTACAAGTTCTTGTTGTTTTCGCCACAAAAGCTTTGGATTTTTTAAGCCCAAAAAAGACTTACTATAATTCAATTTTGAGCAAATAATGATTCCCATGACAAATATAAATCATTCCCACATGAAATGAGAGTATTTAACTTCAACAATGACCTAGAACCTATAATTCCAATGAGTATGATGTTGGAAAAGATCTATGAGAGTTCATTTGGTCTAAAAAAGAGGATTTCTTGACATGAGACTCCTTGAAAATATGAAATTTTGCTTCAATTGTGGTACGGTTAAGAAAATTCATGAAGAAACACAAGAAGGCTTTGATAGCAGTTCAAAGAGGAGGAAGGGGGCTACAAGAAGATATGATTGCTTTCATCTAGACACCAAAGGGATGAGCTGTTGCATGAGGAGAGAGAAATTAGAGAGAGTGTGTGTCTTGCACAAAAATTTGATGAAGAAGATGAAGGATTAAAGTTCCAAACTAGTTATATGACTATGGGACCAAGTTTCATTAAAAAGTGACTTTTATGTCATTCACGCATATGTTGAAACATGTGAAGTGACTAAAAGCCATAAAAATCATGTAAACACCTACAACTACTAATGTGGGGTCCAAAAAATATAATAAAAATATGAGGATAGCTCTTGAAGGATAAAAATGTACATAGAGAGGTTACTTACGCTCCTCCAAGTAAGGTTTCACATGAGAGAAGAGACATAATATAGACAGTGTATGATCATGATACAAGCTAGGATCAAGCGACGATATGTAACCAAGCATAGCACCAAGCATCTCTTATTGAAATATATCCAAGTGTCCATGACAATTGCACTGAAGCAATTCTTGTTGTTCAATCAAGTCATTGATTTATTGCTGAAGATTTTGAAGTGAAGCCATAATTTTTTCAAGGGTGTTGTTCATGATGCTTGACGTGGCTAGAGAAAAGTCTTCCCAAATTATTATGGGAGCACTAGACTATGCTTGTTGTAGCTACACACAAACAAGATTACTACAACAAAATTATTATTAAAAGGTAACCCATAAAGGGGAATATGGTGCAATGGTATAGAGATATCACAAGAAGTCCCAAAACTCAAAACTAATAGGTATAATATGATATGATTTAACTAGATGCAGTTAGCCCACAAGTAGAAATTATAGGTATAGGTATAAGATAGCTCGAGTACAAGACTTCCTCTTTAGGGATAAATAAGATACAAGATGGAATAGGCAAGATCATGTAATATGCTACAAGATACAAGCTCACAAGACAAGACAAGATTAGAACTCTCAACTAGACAAAAATTCAAACTTGAGTGTACTTACCTATATGTCAAGACTCCTTGAGCTCCCAAGATCGGCATTAGAAAGACTAAGGAATGATGTAACAAAATGCTCTCTTTACACTTTTCAAAGGGTGGTTATCATAAGTCATGATTGATTATGTCATTTGTAATGCAACATGTCAAAACAAGATTGTTTTAGAGGTTTTACATGCTTTGAACATACTCACATCATTCACATTATGAACCATGATGAAGTATGGTAAAGGTTCATATATTGTAGGATGTTTTCAAGATGGATTCCTTGAAGCATATGAGATATCCATGCTAAAAACACTAAGATTTATATTTTTCAATATTTTAAAAAAGAAAAACTCATCTTGCATAATTCTATCCAAGAAAAGAGGAATCTTTTCTTCAAGTTATCAAACTCATAAGAATGATCATTCAAAGAGTTAACTATAGGCTTACACGCTTTGAACATAATCACATTATTCACATTATGAACCATGATGAAGTAAGGTAAAGGTTCATATAATGTAGGATGTTTTCAAGATGGATTCCTTGATGTATATGAGATATCGATGCTAAAAGCACTAAGATTTATATTCCTCAATATTTTGAAAAAAAAAAAGACCCGTTTGCATAATTCTATCCAAGAAAAGTAATCTTTTCTTCAAGTTATCAAACTTAAGAGAACGATCATTCAAAGACTCAACTACGAAGTCATTAAAAGAGGATGAGGATGTCAGGAGATCCTCAATCATTGAGCCTAACCTTACATAGAGTCAAGAATCCTATTAGAAGGCTCAAGGACCCTATAAGAAGGCAAAATAGAAACATTCAATTTATATTTTGGAGCTCAAACTTCTCAGGGTTCAAAAAAGTGGTAATATGAGGAAGCTTTTAAATATCTACGCCACACCATAAGAGTTTAGCGATAGATCTACTCTTATTGAAGGTCAACTTTCGTTCCGAATCAAAGACTTTAGGAGAGAGCATCAAGATTTGCATCCAAAAAAAAAAATTATCTGCTCCAAGTTACCTTATAAGTTCGTTCATAAAAATTACCCTCTATGGATTCAATAGAAAATTAATCGAATGACTTCAAAGCCATATTTTTGGAATGCCTACATAATGGGGTTTAATACTTTCAAAGAAGATGCTTTTGTATTGATCCTTTTCGCTTCTCCAACATGCTCTTGGAAACATATAAAAGCCAATCAAAGTCTAACTTACAAACAAAATAGAACTATCTTAAATGTTATAAATTACGAAAATGATTTATGAACAATGAATAGGAATTCAAATCTATATTCAAACAAATGTTTTTTAAGCACTTCAAAGAAGAGATTTTAATGATTTTTTTGAAAGTCTACGAACAAATATGATCATCACTAAGCAATGGGGATAGCTCAAATTAGGTCTAGCTGACAATTCAAACATTTCTTTTCCATCACTGCCAGTGTCATAAGCAATAAGATTAGACAAAGGAATTAGACGGACATATCTAGTCCAAATTCGAGCTCAATAAATAAAAATAACTAATATGAAAAATATGTCTAGTCCAAACAAGGCATTAAATGACCACTTACATGAATAAAAGATCCTAGGTTAAAATAAGAATTAACAACACAAACCCCCCCCCCCCATTTGTTAGCAGCCATGCAATGGAGTCCTCAAATAAGCCTTTTTGTTACACTTGAAAGATTATCAAACTCCGATGGAGAGAAATTATTACTATGAAAAATATGTGTAGTCAAGTCAAAAGTAGGAGATTGATGCTTAATTAAATGCAAAAGGTCTTAGGTTAAAGTAAATACGATAAGCTTGGATAAAACTTGAAACCATAAGAGCTAGAAGAAAAATTGTTTTGAGATGACTTCTAATGATGACATACCGCAAACATTATATATGGAGTGCACCTCTTTCAAAAGGCACCCTAAGTAGAACTTTTGGAAGCAAAAACAAAATTTTTTAAACATTTATACATGTAAGAAAATATGAGGTTCTATGAAAACTTCTAAGCAAGGCCAAATTACTTGCAAATAAGCTAACATTTAAAGGAGAATCCCTAATGGAATCTAAAACAACCTTAGCAAAAAGGCTCTTTATATAACACATTTCCAATGTGTAAAAAATCCATGAATACAACAAGGTTCTTTACATCTTAGAATAAAACTATCAATATCATTGTCTACTACTTTAGCAATGGAAGCATCCTTGGAGGTATGAAATCTTGAATTCCATTTTCTAGAAAAAAGTTCTTTGAAAAAGAGAACAATCAACATGAACTATATGATCCACATCCATCATTGAAATTTTTTGAGCCAAAGTTTTCATTTATTTGAAGGTAACCAAATTATGGACCCGAAGCTTTCAAACACAAGGATGAAGAGTTTCCCTAGCTTTTCTATATGTCAAAACAGATCTTGAAGTAACTTTATCTATATTCGGAAAAAGTAAAGTTAGTAATTACTAGAAGTCTTTTAGAAATTAGAGGGTTAGAAATTAGAGGGTTAGAACAGAAATTCAGGATAAGAGAACCCGAAGCCAAAAACTATGAGATTTTCCAAAACTTGGATCCTCATAAGACAAATTTTCAAAAGATACAGAAAAAAAAAAAGACTCTTTTGTTATAGTTCTCATATATTTTGAAACAGAAAGAGACGCCTTGAATAATTCGGTCCAAAAAAAGTAATCTTCTTTGAAGTCGCTAAACTTGAGAGAATGATAATTGAAAGAGTCAAGTACAAAGTCATTATAATAAAGGAATGTCATAAAATTCTCAACGACAGAGCCCAACCAAGATCCTAGGAGAAGATGAAAACATAATTGTTACAAAGACTCCTTCAACAATCCGAGTATGTTTAAGAAAAGTTGAATAACATGTTTAATGATTACCTCGTCTTCTTGATCTTGCAAATTCAAGCTTCGCTGTTGCTCACTAAGCTCAATACCTGAAGCTAAAAGAGAGAGGACATTAAGGCGTCTCATAATGGAGCTCTGTTCATCTTGGGATCCAGAAGAATTATCCGCATGGCTGCTTTCTATGGTAGACCTACTGCTTACATCTAGAGGACCCATCTCCATTGAGTCACTGCCTTCATTGTCATTGGATGGAGAAGGAAAGGACTTTTGAGATGGATCCTGACTAGTTACATCATTCTCCCTGGAAGATCCAGCATGAGTGTTTTGCTTGAAAGGTTTCCCCGGTCTTCTGTGACTGCGTTTACTACGATTGTTATCATCTACTTTGCTCGTCGAAGCAGTTGATGACTCTCTTCTCATTTCGCTCCTTGATAAGTCGACGTTCTAGCATGAATCGCGAGCAAAACAGTTTTTATTTGAGTAGTTTGTGTGGATTCTGGAATCTATATGTGATTAGACGCGGAAAGGATAAAGGCCATTGTCATGTCATTAGACGTGGGCACGATAAAGGGGCAGTGTCAGATTTTTTGCTTTTTTTTCTTTTTTTTAGTAGGAAGTTTTGCCGAAAGCTAGTTTCTTTCACTTGAACTAATTGAAACTACAGGTCAAGGTGGGCTTAGTAACTATGGGACTTTTAAATCCATAAAGCGTGGGTGACGCAAGAGACAAGCCCAAAGGCATACGATTGGGAGACATCCGAAGACTTATAACTAGTTTGAACGTGGCCTGAGGCCTAGATACTGTCCAGCAATTAAAGGGTTACTTGTGAAGAAAAAGTTTTGGTTTGCAAGTATTTTCTCTCGAGCATGGAACATACGGTTTCTCGCAACTTCAGATGCTCTCTGGCTGTCGTTGAAGATGGTGGTGGCAAAAAACTGATCAACACCTAAATTAACCAAAAGGCACCTGAGCCACACACATTCAACAATCATTGTGAAAGCTTCCCTATACTCAGCCTCACAACTAGAAGTGGTCATAGTAAGTTGCTTCTTGCTCAACCAAGGTATGGATGAGCTACCAAGCATGAAGCAAAAACCTTTAATGGACACACGAGTGTCATAGCAACCAGCCCAGTCTGAGTTAGAAAAGGATGTAAATCTAGTGGTGATGATCCCCCCCCTTGGGGTAAAACAATCCAAGTAGTTGGGTACCACTCAAGTAGCAAAAGATGTGCTTAACTGCCCAACAATTCTTGACATCTCGGCAATGCATAAACCTGCTCATCTGAGAGAGGGCAAATTGAATATTAGGCTATGTTGTGCACAAGTAAATCAAGCATCCAGTAGCCTGCTGATAGAGAACAACATCAAATGGATCTCTAGCATCATGAAGAATCAACTATAAACTTGTTTCCATGGGAATGTTAATAGGTTTGCAATCTTCAAGTCCAAAATGTTGTAATAATGTTTCAATATAGCCCCTCCCATAACCTCGTGCCCCCGTTGAGGAACTCTATTTGATGAATTTCCAAAACCTTAACAACCAAAATCTTCCCATTCATCCCAACCAACCCTATCAACCAAGATCTCTTCTTTCCATCCATATTATATATAATAGAAAAATCATCTCCCAATAATGCATAGCCCACCATTTTCGAGCTAAGCATCTCAAAGAAATCCTTGCATCTCAAGAACTATTCATCTCCCGAGTTCTAGAGTACACTCTTAGCTTCAACGACTAGATCTTCATTCTTCTGTAAGGAAGACACCTTCAAGCTCAACCATGGCATCAATCTTCCCACACTTCTATGGAAGATCCAATGAGCATATTATAGAGTTTCTGGACAACTTGGAAATGGCATGCCTCATTTCAAGAGGGGTCACAAAATCATCAAGCTAAAGGCTTTCCCATTGGTTCTAAAGGAAGATGCTAGAACATGGTATAACAACCCATCACAAGAGGCAATAGGAAGCTTGAAAGCAGTGCATGATTTTTTTGTGATATATGGAAAATGATACCCCACAATGATTGGGGCAGCAATTGCTATCACTAAAGCAAGTATCTCTTGAAGATTTTCCAAACTATGAGTCCAAGTTTTAGTGTGTGTGGAATAATTGGGAAATTAGCATAAGGGAAAACAAAGTAGCTCCATAGTTCTTGAAAAGGGATCGATTCATCTCAGGACTATTATGAATTATGGAATATGTTGAACAAGGAATTGTTGGAGTGTTAATTTATTAATGTATTAATGTGTTTTGGTGTTTTGATATAGCAGCTGAAGGTTCGTGAGGAGCGTGAAAGGATGGACATCAATAATCTGATTTATAATTTATATAGTTTGTAAATAAACTCACGTAGAAGGTTCTATTGTTAGAAATAGTTAGAAAAGTAGTGGTTAGAATAAGGTTCTTTGTAGACCGCAATTTCTATATTGAAAGCAATGGCTTTCTACAAAAGTTACCAACTTTTACTTTCACGCATGCTTTTTGAAGCTGCTCTCATGTAACCACTATTGAGATATAATAAAAAAATCATATAAATACATGCACTCTATGGACTGTCGAAACAGAGTGCATGGGGGAGATTGCATCCAATATTGTGTTCTGTCTCGTCTCCTGGCATGTCTATTTTTGTGTCTCGTCTTCTGGCGTCTCCTAGTGTGTCATATTTTTCTACTTTTTTTCCTTTTTTTAAGTTTCTTTTAGTGGGAAGTTTTGCCGAAACCTACTTTCTTTCATTTGAACTAATTGAAACTACAAGTCAAGGTAGGCTTAGTAAATATGGGACTTTTGTATCCATAAAGTGTGGGTGACTCAAGAGACAAGCCCAAAGGCATACGATTGGGAGACATCCGAAGACTTATAACTAGTTTGAACATGACCTCATGCCTAGATACTATCCAGCAATTAAAGGGTTACTAATGAAGAAAAAGTTTTGGTTTGCAAGTATTTTCTCTCAAGCATGGAACACACAGTTCCTCGCAACTTCAGATGCTCTTTGGCTATCATTGAAGATGGTGGTGGCAGAAAATTGATCGACACCTAAATCAGCCAAAAGGCATCTGAGCCACACACATTCAATAATCATTGTGAAATCTTTCCTATACTCAGACTCACAACTAGAAGTGGCCATAGTAGGTTGCTTCTTGCTCAACCAAGGTATGCATGAGCTACCAAGCATGAAGCAAAAACCTTTAATGGACACGCGAGTGTCATAGCAACCAGCCCAGTCTGAGTTAGAAAACGATGTAAATCTAGTGGTAATGAAGCAATAATGTTTCAATATAGCCCCTCGCATAACCTCGTGCTCCCATTGAGGAACTCTCTTTGATGAATTTCCAAAACCTCAACAACCAAAATCTTCCCATTCATCCCAACCAACCCTATCGACCAAGACCTCTTCTTTACATCCATATTATATATAGTCAAAAAATCATCTCTCAATAATGCATAGCCAACCATTTTCGAGCTAAGCATCTCAAAAAAATCCTTGCATCTCAATAACTATTCATCTCCCGAGTTCTAGAGTACACTCTTAGCTTCGACGTCTAGATCTTCATTCTTCTATAAGGAAGACACCTTCAAGCTCAACCATGGCATCAATCTTCCCAGACTTCTATGGAAGATCCAATGAGGATATTGCAGAGTTTCTAGACACCTTGGAGATGGCATACCTCATTTCAAGAAGGGATCAAGAAATTGTCAAGCTAAGGGCTTTCCCATTGGTTCTAAAGGAAGAGGCTAGAACATGCTATAACAACCCATCACAAGAGGCAATAGGAAGCTTGGAAGTAGTGCATGATTTTTTTGTGATATATGGACAAAAGGATACCCCACAATGATTGTGGCAGCAATTGCTATCACTAAGGCAAGTATCTCTTTCCCATTGGTTCTAAAGGAAGAGGCTAGAACATGCTATAACAACCCATCACAAGAGGCAATAGGAAGCTTGGAAGTAGTGCATGAATTTTTTGTGATATATGGACAAAAGGATACCCCACAATGATTGTGGCAGCAATTGCTATCACTAAGGCAAGTATCTCTTGAAGATTTTCGAAACTATGAGTCCAAGTTTTAGTGTGTGTGGAATAATGCGGAAATTAGCCTAGGGGAAAACAAAGGAGCTCCATAGTTCTTGAAAAGGGATCGATTCATCTCAGGACTCTTCCTTTCCTTGAAAGAAAAGGTGGAGTCGCAATTTCCAAGAACCTTTGAAGAAGCACTAGAGATAGCTAGAGTAAAGTGTTGGAAGTTGAAGTTTCAATCTTCAAAGATTGAAAAAGTAGAACATGTAGATGCTATTTCCTTTATGCAGCTTCACAGATAGAGAGTGAAGAAGTTTCACAACAAGATATCTTTCAGTTGACACTCAATTTGGTGAGAAGCCAACAAAATAGGCCACCAAGAGAGAAAAATAGAGGGCAACATCATCAAGCGCAAGAATTTATATGCTATAACTATGATGAACATGGTCATGGTATGTTAAATTACCCTCATCCTCGAAGGAACCTTGGGGATATGTAACCTATTAGGAGATCCCCAAAACATGTACAACGACAAGATGGACAAGCACAATAACAACAACAACAACCACAAGGAAATATTTCACCCATCCCAATGGTTCAAGGTGGGCAAAGGCAAGTAGAAGTTTTGGAGTTGATTGAGGAAGAAGAGATCATGGATACTATGCCAATCAAGTGAACAAAGATGGAAGATAGAGATACATCTCAAGATGAAGAGGTCAGCTTGGGTACACAAAAGGAAAAGTTGCAGAAGGAGAAACAAGTAAAAGAAAGAGGAGGCCAAGAAGGAAGTTTGCGATGGAAGACTTTGCTCTAGGTAAGGGTATCAAACCTTATGATCTTATTGATGATATTTCCACACAGAAACCAAATATCACTTAGCCACAACTATTACAACTATCTTCAAAAACTAGAAGGGAGTGGTCCAAGCTAGTAAGCACTAAGAGGAGTAAAAATAAGAAAATTAATCTTATAAGGGAAAATGCATGTGATGATGTTGTACCCATAGTAGATGCAGATGTAAAAGGGAAAAGGATCTCAAATGTGTTGAAAGTGTGAATTATGCAAGCTCTAGGTGGACATTGACGGGGGGTGTTATATATGCTCAATGCCTCACCCTTATGTAATACCACCATTTTTCCATAACACTCTATTTTGTAAGACCCCCATTATGATTAGAAGCCATGTGAGACTATTGGAGATTGGTAGGTTCCTGACTTTGAGGTCATATGAGGTTTAGAGTAGACCGTAGATGGATAGTAAGGAAGGTTACTTCTAAGTCATTGGATTTCGAATCGATCCTATATGAGGATCAACCTAAATTAAGGGCTAGAAACAAAAGTAGCTTTCTTAACTTGGGGAAGGGTATGTTTGATGTGGGCCATTGGATCTAGACTTGATCCTAAGTATGGATTAAGCATGATCAAGGTCTACAAACAAATGGCTATTGATCCTACCTTTGTACCATTGGATTTACCCCATAGATCAATGGTGGAGATTATTTTGGGCATGGATCAAGCTACCAAAACCCTAGAACATGGGTAGGCCGACTTAGGGTTGGAGGACCTTATAAGGATGGTCCCCTCCCCATGGAAGTCATGGAAGTCTTGTAGGTCATTAAAGGCCAAGAGACATATACTCAAGGAGGCTCAAGGAGAAATTCATCCAAGGCTCAAGGAGCTGAAGCACAACTATCCAACTAGGAAAATCAGAGGCTAGTGGACTTCATGAAGAGATGTGGTTTCTCTCCAAGTGATGCAGATCCATCCTTGTATATGAAGAAGACAATATCTTTGATATGCATATATGTAGATGATCTTCTTGTGACAAGTGATGATGATGCAGAGATAAGAACCATCAAAGAGAAGCTTGGAAGAGAGTTCAAAATCTCAGATTTAGGTGTGATAAAGTACTTTCTTGGCATTAAGGTGATCTATGGAAGGAAGGTACCTATCTCTCTCAAAAGAAGTATCTTCTAGACGTGTTGTTTTGGTTTTGCATGACAGATTGCAAACCAATAGCTCAACCTATGGATTCAAATGTCAAGTTAAGCAAGGAAGATGGTAAGAATCTAGAAAACCTTACACTATACAGGAGCATTGTGGGATCATTCATCTATCCTACACTCACAAAGGCCTAACTTGTGCTACATAGTGGGAGTTCTATCTCAGTTCATGCATGCAACCACAGATACACATCTCAATCATGCAAAGAGAGTGTTTAGGTATGTGAAGAGTACAGTTAATCATGGGTTGCTATTTAGGTATGATGAAGAACTTCAAGTAAGAGCATGGAGTGATGCAGATTAGGCATGGAGTGTTGATGATAGAAGGTCAAATTTTGGCTATGTTTTCATGCCAGGTACAAAAGCAATTTCATGGATGAGCAAAAAGCAAGCCACAATTGCATTGAGTTCAAGAGGGGCTGAATATAGAGCTTTAGCCCTCACTACATGTGAAGCAATGTGGCTTTAGAAGATCTTCAAGGATTTTAGCATACAACTTCAAAGATTTTGGCATATGACTTGGACCAATTCCAATTTATGGAGATAACATGTCAAGCCTACATCTTGCTAACAATCCCATGTATCATGCAAAGAGCAAGCACATTGGAGTGCATTACCATTATGTAAGGGAAAAGGTTTCGAGTGGGGACATTAATTTTTATTTTGTAGGTACAAAGGACCAAGTTACATATATCTTCACCAAAAGCTCTTATGTGACCAAGTTAACAAAGTTTTCAAAAGCTATGAGGTTACTTGATATGGACACTACCACCTTAAGCTTGCGGGGAAGTGTTGAAAGTGTGAATTATGCAAGCTCTATGTGGACATTGAGGGGGGTGTTATATATGCTCAATGCCTCACCCTTATGTTATACCATCATTGTTCCATAACACTCTATTTTGTAAGGCCCCCGTTATGAGGACATGCCATGTGAGAGTGTTGAACATTGGTAGGTTCTTGACTTTGAGGTCAGATGAGGTCTAAAGTAGACCGTAGATGGATACTTAGGAAGGTTACTTCTAAGCCATTGGATTTGGGATTGATCCTATGTGTGGATCAACCTAAATCAAGGGCTAGAAACAAAATTAGCTTTCTTAACTTGGGGAAGGGTATATTTGATGTGGGCCATTGGACCTAGACTTAATCCTTAGTGTGCATTAAGCAAGATCAAGGGCTACAAACAAACGGTTGTTGATCCTACATTTCTACCATTGGATTTACCCCATAGATCAATGGTGGAGATTATTTTGGGCATGGATCAAGCTATCACAGCCATAGAACATGGGTAGGCCAACTTAGGCTTGGAGGACCTTATAATGATGGTCCCCTCCCCATGGAAGTCATGGAAGTCTTGTAGGTCATTGAAGACCAAGAGACATATACTCAAGGAGGCTCAAGGAGGCTTAAGGAGGCTCAAGGAGAGATTCATCCAAAGCTCAAGGAGCTGAAGCACAGTTTTCCAAGCTAAGAAAATGCAAAGGAGGGTGTTATATGCACAAAGGAGAAGTAAAGAGGAGCTATCAAGACCACACCCCCTCTAGTCTATTATAGGTATAGACATAGTCTACTTGTAAGAGTTGTAACTCTTTGTTTACATATCCAATTCAAGCATTTTAAAGTGCCTTCATTAGCTTATATTACTTTCCCCTAAGAGGGCTTTTTGAAATTAGTTTTATGTGAAGAGAAATTGGTGTATCTCTATAACCCTAATTTTTGCATATCCTACATCTTCGGATAATCTGTTTTGTATAGAGTTGTTGATTGACATAAACAGATCCATTTGATGTGATCTATGGCTTCTTGGAAGTTTATGAACCATACTAAGTGTGGTTAAAAGCTCAAGTGATTTGGATCAGTGTAAAGCAGGTGAATCAGAGTTTTGCTACAGGGTAGCATAAAAGTTATATGAAGGGACATAGGTATTGGGTTCTTTCACTTCTACTGTGCAAATATGAGTGATTAAATTCCATAAAAATGTCTATGTGGATGTTGGAGCACTAATGTGAATAATGAAAAAGAAAACAATGTAGAGCTTAGGCTTGGATGTGAAAGGACCATCTACATACCAAGCCAAAATGGCACATAATACTGTTGTTAACTATGTTGGTTAAGAGTTACTATTGCATTGGGAACCATGTAAATATTAAATTCATTAATGTGTTTTATGGATAGATGAAGCTACCAAAGATTTGGTTCTTTGTGAAATTTTCCTTAAAAGAATAAGTTTGTGTCTAGATTTATGGATATATGTGCATAAGATAGTATGGACACGATGTTAAGTGCATGATTGAAAAAGATGTATGTGTGCAAGGGAAAGATAAAGGTATGTGCCATTAAACATATGAGACCATGTGCACAGAGGCATGTGTGTGTAAATTTTCTTGCGAAAATGAATATATGTGTGAGTATGGACATGTATCAACATTTCTAGATATACATATATTGCAATAGATGTTGGTTTAATTACTTTAGGAGGAGTTCTCCTTCCATGGATTTGAAACATCAACATCATGACATTATCACATCATTTGCAAAATGATTATTTCCCTACGAAGAAGAAGTCTTGAACAACATGTTGGAAGTCAGTGTGACATGGTAGAAGGAATTGTTCCCTCTTGTCAAGATAGATACAACCCAGCTACCTTATACGTTCAAGTGTCAACCCTTCGATCTCACATGGGTATCTCCCGAATGGATAAATATAAAAAGTTGAAGGATAGGAATCAAGGATCTAAGTGTTAGGATATCAATCATTGTTGGCAAGCCAATTACGCCTCAGCCAACATCAAGAGTCATTGATGTGGATGAAGCATGGAGAAACTCAACAAACTCAGATTCATAAGGATGGGAATGAGGTGCACTTTTATTCAAGAAGTTTCAATGACCACCACGTGTTATCAGGATCTTGCTCACACACACACACTGAGGTTACGAATGCAAAAAACACACAGAAAAATAAAGACACCACGAGACGAGACCGAATGTAGTATTGGGTGCAATCTCCCCGCATGCACTCTGTTTCGACAATCCAAAGAGTGCATCTATTTATAGGAACTTTTGATTACGTTGAAAAGAGTGGTTACATGAGAGCGGCTTCAAAAAGCATGCGTGAAAGTAAAAGTTGGTGACTTTTGTAGAAAGCCTTTGCTTTTAATATCAAAAATTGCAGTCTATAATGACCCTTATTCTAACCACTACTTTTCTAACTATTTCTAACAATAGAAACTTCTACGTGGGTTTAATTACAAACTAAATTATAAATCGGATTTATTGATGTTCACCCGAAAGTCGGATTATTGATGTCTGCCCTTTCACGCTTTCACACCCTCATGAATCTTCAGTTGCTATATCAAGAAAACACCAAAACACATTAATACATTAATAAAGTAACACTCCAACAATGCATTGTTCAACATATTCCATAATTTATAACACCATGAATACATAAATGGCATATGATCTATATTAATTAATCAAATAAAAGTAGAAAAATGCATTTTGGATGGTGAAATGCTACTCTAGAATAGACTGAGGAATTGTTTTGCAAAATTTGGGATCAATCAAGAAGTTGCAAAGGCATCAAAGAAGGGGTTGGCATTAGATCAACAAACTTGTTTCATGGCATTGGACATTTTGTACTGTGGGGATTTCAATATAATTCATCAGAGGTTGTCAAAAAGGTTGTTACTATTAGTGTCCATGTGAAAGGCCAAATGGTAGTCAGAAATTTTTGTATATCTCCTTTCATAAAAAATATGGTGGCCTGGTCAGCCACAAATTGTAATTTCGATTGCATTTGTAACACCCAAGAAATTTGTGTTTGTGCTCTCTGTGTACTGTGTTTTGCTACATATTCCACAGGTCAGTGCGGAGTACTATTGTTGGAGTTTGAGGTCTGCGTGAGCATGTGAATAGCACAAGGAATAAGAAGAAGCTTGGAGCACAACGCACAATACTGAATGTATTACCAAGAGAATGTACAAAGATAAGTATCACATTAGGGTAATAGGCATATATACAAGCTGGGGGAAAGAACCTCCTAAAGAGGGAAAAAAGTGCTCCGGTGGTCCTAGTGTGTTCACACACATCACTACCTAAATATATCAACAAATCCCTCCTCCGAGTGATGTGGTGAAAAAGGAGCTAGAACTCATGTATAAGGAAGCGCAAAGCTATGTGGAATCAATCCACAAAAGGAAGTAAGCCCAAAGCTTTGTAGAAAGCTTCAAACTTCTCCCTAGAGAGAGCCTTTGTAAAAAGTTCTACAATGTTCTCTTGTGTGGGCACATATGCCAAACTGATCTCTCCAAGAGAGAACCTCTCCCTGACATAATGATAATACACCTCAATGTGCTTAGTGTGAGCATGGAACACAGGGTTCCTGGCAATTGCCAATGCGGTCTGACTATTAGTGAAGATGGTGGTTGCAAAAGTCTGACCAACACCCAAATCGACCATAAGGTGCCTGAGCCACACAGACTCAACAGTCACTGTGAAAGCTACCCTATACTCAGCCTCACAATTGGAAGTGGTCACAGTAGGCTACTGCTTGCTCAACCAAGATATACATGAGCTACCAAGCATGGAGAAAAATCCACTAGTGGACACATGAGTGTCATAGCTATCATGGACAAGGAAACCATCTTAAATCTTATATTCCATGTGAATTTCCATATCTCATGATTGGCTCAGAGTTTGGAGAAAATAATGCTACCATTGCATCCAAAACGTGCCAAAACCCCAAGATCGACTGTCTATTTGCTGAATTTCGACATCGAGAGGTCTTGTTTCAAGTTGATGATATCATGATGACATCATCAAGTCATAACCGCCATATAGCACTGCCTTTGAACACCTATAAAAGGCGGGGTTGGCCACATTCATTCTCAATCTTGCCAATACCAATCTTGGGAGCTCAAGAAGTCATGACCGCCAAGTAAGTACTCTTCAAGTTCCAGTTCTAGTTCTTGTCTTGTTCCTTGTTCTAGTCTAGTTCTTGTCTTGTTCCTTGTTCTAGTCTAGTTCTTGGACCTCCTATCTTGTCCTCTTCTAATCTCGTAGTACGAGATCCTATCGAGTTCTTTCTTGTATCTAGTTCATCTCCCAGAAGGGAGTTCTTATAATCCAGATATCTTGTTTCATACTTACGATCCCAGGTTGTGGGATCTCGTGTATCATCTCTGGTCAAGTTATTCATACCTATCAGTCCCAAGTTGTGGGACATCTTGTATCCGTCACGTATTCTTGTATTGTTTTCCCTTCGTGGGTGTTCTTGTAATCAGAAGTGTATTTCCAAAATCTTGTCTACTGTAGTTAGAGAGCACAATCTAGTGCTCCCCTGACAATAGCAACCAGCCGAGTCAGAGTTAGAAAAAGCATGTAAAATTGGTGGTAGTGATCCCCCCTTGGGATAAAACAATCCAAGTAGCTAGGTACCACTCAAGTAGCGAAATATGTGCTTAACTGCTTGCCAATGCCTGAGACTTCGGCAATGCATAAACTTTCTCATCTATGAGACAACGAACTAAATATTTGGCCAAGTAATGCATAAGTAAATCAAGCATCCAACAACTTGCTGATAGAGAACATCAAATGCATGTCCAATATCATGAAGACTCAACCATAGAGCTCTCTCCATAGGAGTAGCAGTAGGTTTGCAGTCTTCAAGGCCAAAATAGTGCAAATGCCCCAAATAATGATGCAAATGCCCCAAATCTGGCATCTCATATGAGGCATGAAAATCAGCCTTAAAATCAGAAATATGCTTCTCATGAGGACCAGTGAGAAGCATGTCATCAACATAGACAACAATGATCAGAAGCACATCATTTTCACATTTAACATATAAGGTGATCTCAATTGGAACATTCTCAAAAGTGCAATCAGGTAGGCATGTAATTTTCATACCAAGCACGTGATGCTTGCTTCAAACCATATAATGCCTTTTTCAATCTACACACCTGGTTTTCATGCCCTTTCTGCACAAAGCCACCAGGCTAAATAACATAACTTCTTCATGCAAGTCACCATTCCGAAATGAAATTTTAATGTCCAATTGATGTACATTCCAACCATGATGAGCTGTAAGTGCACAGATGCTACGAACAGTGGTCATTCGGAATGTAGGAGCAAGGGTCTCATCAAAATCAATGCCTCTTTTCTGAGCATAACCCTTTGCAACAAACCTAGCCTTATGCCTATCAATTGTTCCATCAGGCTTATGCTTCAACTTGTATACCCACTTAATGCCAATGGCCTTCTTGCCAGGAGGCAAGTCACATAAAGACCAGGTACCATTTTTCATGATAGCATCATATTCTAATTGCATATCAGCCATCCAATTTTCTAAATTTTGTGCTTCATCAAACGAAACTGGCTCATTCTCATCACAAAGACTCAAGCTAGCCATAACATAGAAATCTGATGTGAAAGAAGCACTATGCGAGCCTGAACGAGTATGATATGACAAAGGTGCATCTAATTTGCTATCATGCAAAGTCCACACCAACCATTTTGGCATAGTTTTTTCCTTCTCAATATCAGCTCTCTCATCAAGTGCATCATGTAAATTTGCATCAGAAATGAAATGATCTACATCATCGCATGAAACCTACAAAGGCTGAGAAGTTGCCTCATTAGGACCAGCACTAGATTGTCCATTGATAAAAAGAGGCAGCAAAGTGTCATACATGTCTTTAGGGCTAACTGATGTCTCTTTAGTACATGAAAGTAATGGCTGAATAACATCTTCCACGAAAACAACATCACGGCTAACCAAAATGTGTTAGTCTGTGGATGATACAGGTGATAGTCTTTGCTTTCAAAATTATATACTCAACAAAAATACATTTCACTGTTTTATCATCCAATTTCCTGGATTATTTTTCAAGCACTAATGCATATGCCAGAGAACAAAAAACATGCAAGTGACCAAGAGATGGCTTACAACCATGCCAATTCTCATATGGACTAATAGAATACAATGCTTTGGTGGGACACCTATTAAGCACATATGCTGCACACATAACAGCCTCACGCCAAAAAATATGTGGTAAAGCTTGAATCTTGACCATATACCTCGCCATCTCCATGAGTGACCTCTTCTTCAGTTCAACAACTCCATTCTATTGAGGTGTATACGGCACTGTACACTAATGTTTTATCCCATGTTCAATTAGAAATGCATTAAAATTAGAAGACATATATTCGCCCCCTCGAACAGGATTGAGGGTGCCCATTTTACATGTTGATAGATTTTCAACCAAAATGAGAAATTTTTTGAAGCACATAGACACTTTGGACTTTTCCTTCAATGGATATAACCATGCATGCCTGGAAAAATCATCAATGAAAGTCATGAAGTAAAGATAGTTTCCAAAAGAGGGTGTGTGCATAGGACCACATGCATCACTATGAACAAGCAAAAATTTCTGAGTAGCTCAAACTGAACCATCTTTTGGGAATGAGGAACGCTACATTTTGCCCAAAATAGAGCCTTCACATAAATGTTTACTAGGTGCCTCAAGTTTGGGCAAAGAGGACACCATTTCAGATTTCTACAGATATAGCAAACTAGCAAAATTCAGATGACCAAAGCGTGCATGCCAAAGCTTTGCATCTGACATAGTCTGAGAAACTTGAACTGCACGAGTTGAATCATTTAAGGATTTTGCATAATCTATGAACTTATACAGACCATGACATAAAATGCCAAAAGCAAGAATGATGTCCCCATTTGACAGATCATGAATTGTACATCTATCATCAACACATTTCACGACCAATACAATCTTAGCTAATGTTGAAACTCATAACATATTTTCTTGATCCTTGGCACAAATAAAGCATTCACGAATGTAAAAGAACTACCATCAGCAGTAATCAAAATGATCTTACCAACTCCCATGACAAGGTAAGAGGAGTTGTTGGCGCATGTGACAGTATTCCCTGTAGGGGCAGGCTCAAGTGAAGTGAAGGAATTGTGCTACGAGGTAATATGTTTGGTTGCCCCACTATCAATGTACCAAACATCTATGTCTACTCCAGACATACACTATTCATGTGAAGATGGGTCATAACTACAAACAGTAGTAAATGCCCATTCTTCATTCTACACAAGATTAGCAGACTTTGTTTTGGGTGTAGAGGCCTTTGCAACAACCATTCCAGCCTCTTTCTTCTTTGCCTCTTTTGCAACGAGTTTTGGACAACTCTTTATGACATGATCATTTCCTGCAAAGAAATTTATGCTTTTTTGTTTTCTTCTCATCTCTGCCATCCTTCTTTGATTCTGTAGAATTAGCAGATTTCTGCTCACTAGTAGAAGAGCTCCATTTACATTTTCCCTTCTGACTAGCCATGAAAGCTTGATCATCAACATGCATAATGGACCTATTCTGCTTAGACTAATCATCTTGCAACATAATAGAGACTAACTTCTCAAATGTTGAGGCATTTGGATTGAATTTCATCATCAATTGAAGAGTAGAACCAAAACTCTGATATCAATCTTTAAGACCATTCAGAACAATATACACAAGTGAACCGTCATGCAAGACTTCATCAATAGAAATCAATCGCTCCTTCAAATCTTTGATATTTTTCAAAAAACTGTCCATGGAGTCTCCTTCATTCATGTGCTCAATGTCCAACTATTTTTGGAGGTAAGCAACATGAGCCTCATTCCTTGCCTAATATAAAGTGGTAAGTGTATCCCAATCATCCTTTGTTGTTCTAAAAGAGCGAATGTGAGGAATAATGGAATGTTTGACAGACAAGGCTATCAATGCATGTGCCTGAGCATCTCTACCATCCCCGAAAATTTGCTCTGCAGTAGGTGCAACAAGAACCGTAGCACAAATAGGAACATGAAGAATATCATCATTTTAAACGCCATCTGCATCACCTTCAATAACTATATTTGCAGGTGTAATAGGATGTTTTTCAACACCCTACACAATATTCCACAGTCCTTTTGCAACAAATACATGATGCATCATATAAGCCCATAATGGGTAATTGGTACCATCCAAGTTATCCTCAACAACCAACATACGGAATACATCACTGCTTTCAACCATGGCCATTGACTAAAATAACTTGATGCAAAAAAATGATTGTATCTCAAAATGTTGAATAGAACTACCGTATCACTAATTTACCTATAGCACCCTTTGAGACGGTTATACTGGCGAACCAAAACCTGTATATATCTTTGGCACAAAAAGATGAATGCCTCCACAAGCACTGTGATAGTGCGTTCACAGGCCGAAATGAGCTCACATCACGATTTTGATACCACATGGCAAAGCTGTTTTGAACTCCTAATTGCCTAAGTATGCTCACCAAATTTCATGTGATTCGGAGACTATGATAAGAGGGGTGTTGACGACATCCTAGATGAAACGATGACCTCCTCTGATACCAATTGTTGGAGTTTGAGGTCTGCAGGAGCACGTGAAAGCATAAGGAAGAACAAGAAGCTTGGAGCACAACACACAATACTCAATGTATTACTAAGAGAATGTACAAAGATAAGTAGCTCATTAGGTAATAGGGGTATATACAAAGCGGGGGAAAAAAACCTCCCAAAGAGGGAAAAAAGTGCCCCGACACTCCTAGTATGTTCACACACATCACTACCTAAATTTATCAACAATTGTGTGCCATGTCTGGTGATCAGTTTTTGACTGTGAGTGTATCGTCATGGAGCTGTTGAGAAGGAGAGTAGACCACGGTGCATGGCTAACAAAATACTTCATCGGAATCAGAGCATTTGAACACAAACACTTTGCTCCTTTTATGCGAGCAAAGCGAGCACCTGCTCACCCACCCAAGTCTTTTGACTAAGGCAGTGACCAAGGCATAGACGTTGGCGTACCTTGTCATCTGAGTCATCAAAGTCATCGTTGGTGTCGTTGGCTACAAATGATGGAGGACCTCAATGATCAGGGAAGATGGAGGTTCTCGGTACTTCTCAGGAGGTTAGCTGTTGACACTCAAGGCTAAGGACAAAGCATGGAAGCACATCAAGAAAGTGGACACATAAGAAGAAGGAGCATGTAGGGAAGACATTTGACAAGTGTGGAGTATCGTGGTTGCATCACGACATTCAACAAGCATCAAATATCGTGATTGACTCGCGACATTTGACAAGTGTCGAGTATTGTGGTTGCATCGCGACATTCAACAAGTGTCGAATATCGTGATTGTGACATTTGACAAGTGTCGAGTATCATGGTTGCATCATGACATTCAATAAGTGTCAAATATCGTGATTGACTCGCCACATTTGACAAGTGTCGAGTATCGTGATTGTCTCACGACATTTGACAAGTGTCGAGTATCATGGTTGCATCGCGACGTTCAACAAGTGTCGAGTGTCGTGACTGTCAAGTGTCAAGTGTCGTGACTGTCAAGTGTCAAGTGTCATGACTGTCAAGTGTCAAGTGTCGTGGACATCAAGGGTCATGACATCTGCAAGCTATTGAATGTCATGTGGCCAAGTGTCGCGACATTCCTCAGGTGTCGAGTGTCATGCTTAGGGCCAAGTTTTGGGATATCTGACGGGTGTCGTGTGTCGCGATTGATCAAGTGTCGAGTGTCGCCTAATCCAAGTGTCGCGATACTTACTAAGTGTCGTGTATTGCCTGTTTTGAAGCACTTCTTGAGAGGACTTATTTCCCTGTTTTAAACCCCAGAACCCTGAACTAGCATAACTTTCTCATTCGAAATCCGTTTGCAGTGATTTCGGGTTTGTTGGAAAGCTCGTGGGGAAACCAAGGAGTTCCAAAGGATTTTGAGCAATACAAGGGGAAATTTTGGACTTGTAGATAAGGCTTATGAACTTAAGATTTGGCAGACAATTAGGCAAGGATAGGCAAAGCATTAGATCATCTGAGGCTAGTGTCAACCATACAACTAAGTCTTGGGCACAACAACTAAGTGGTTATCCTTACATGTTAAGTTCCGGAACAAGTGACTCAGAAATGTCCTTCAACATGGAAAGGCCCACACGTAGCTCAGGTACTTCCTATCTATAGACACCAGAAGGTCCCTATAAGACACAATTGGAGTATATCAGGACCAACCAACTAGGTGCACACATCTATGAGGATGGCCTAAGACGATCAGTGGTCCAACTCAAAAATCCAGATCAACCCTTTGGACTTGAACACCCAGTGGTCAAGTTCGAAGAGGGTGCATACATTGATAAAGAAGGAAGCATGTATGTGGTTACCAGCCTACCAGATAGGACATATGAGTTGGGAAACATCATTCCTGAGAACGAGCTAGGAGACCTAGGAAGAGAACCCAAGAATCCTAGAGGTAAGTCAGACTTGACTAGAGTAATCACTCCAGATTGGATCCCTCAAGATAACAAAAGCATAGAATTGTTCTTGAATAGAGAAACGGAGGAAGCCTTTTGGAGATTCAGGCCAGATCGACCCAACCTAGTAGTCACCATCTATGAATTCAAGGATTTGGAAATACCAGGGAAAGTTGTCTATCTAGATCACACATTAGAGAAACTGTTCTTGGTAACAAAGTAGGATCTGCATGCATACACTTGGCAAGGTGAATCAATTTTCCCTCCACCTAGATCTAGTGCTTCCCATGGTCTCCAAGGATTAGGATCATCCAAGGCTCATGAAACCCAGAGGGAAAGAGCTAAAGAGAGGCCTGAGGTAAGCTTTGCACATACTGTGGGTAGGGACCGATCAGGATTCGAAAATGAAAGACCTGAAAGGGAGAGACATAGAGCACATCGACAACAAAGAGATGAACATGAATTTCCATTGCCCAGACCTCGAGAGCACTCAAGAACCCTTAGAACTTCTCAAGTGGTTAAGGCAATGAAGAACTATTTTGATGGATTTGGAGATCCTTATGATCATGTGGCTGAGTTCAAACAAGTGTTAAGAGCTAAACAGGTTGAGGACTTGTTCACTCAATTCAAGGCATTTGGTTTGACTCTTAAGGGTACTGCCTTAGCTTGGTTTCAACCCCTAAATAGTCGCAACTATCGAGACATAGGTCAACTCCTAGAGGAATTCATTGTGGAATTTTCCAAGAGTGGTATCAGACATAACACATCATCCTTGATCCACAGCTTCAAGCAGACACCCCAAGAAATAGTGCGACTTGCAGGAAGAAGGTTCAGGCACTACATAGAATGATGCCCTATTCCAGGGTTGCCCACACCAGCCAAACAAGTGGCCTTGTTTTTAGATGGCTTACTGAGCACAAAGTTAAGGTCATATGTATACTTGAAAGAGCCTAGATCTATAGGAGAGTGTGTGCGCATGTGTGTTGACATAGAAGAAAACTTGGGTGAGCAGTTAGGACTGTCCAAACTCTATAAGGACTCTGATAGTTCTACTAGTCATACCTCTAGAACCTTCACTGAGATAGACGAGATAGCAGAGCAAGTTGCCAAAAAGCTAGGAGTTCAAAATAGACAAATGCCAAGGGTCACCCATTGAAGCGATGTTATACATGCGGAGGAGATCATATGGCTAATGTCTCCCCAATCACGGCTCAACCCCAAGGAAACCCTAATGCTCCATATTGCACCATTGAGAGAAAATACACAAATCATATTGCTCAAGATTGTCCATACAATAGGTAGGCTATGAGACAAAATTTTCAGCAACCTTACCCGCAGGGTAGGTATCATAATCAATACCAACAGCCATATTATAGGACACAACAGCAATATCAGGCACCATATAGGCCACAATCTGTATTAGGAAATCAACCACCAGCTCTTGGATATGTGATCCTAGTTAAGTATATGATGGCAGAGGAGAACCTTAATAGAGCATTAGTGCCAGTGGCCCCTTTGATATCAGAAAATGACTCTCATGCTCATAGTTTAGACTACTTCCATGAAGATAGTTCACAAGCTTATTACATATATTCACCTGAGCAAAGTGAGACTTCTCCATATCAATATGAGACACCACTTGTGGAACAAAATTGGGAGCCAGAATACTCCAATGTCATGTAGACGAATCCCAACCCTAGGCCCCAATTGAGACAAGTAAGGCCACAAGCCCCTAGAGGACCATGTTTTAGATGTTAAGGTGACCATTTCATTCGTGAATGCCCCAACCAACCAGCTTTGGGACAAGGACAAAACATCACCGTCCAAGGCTTTTGTCCTGAGTGTGGCAAAGAACATCTCTCGAGAGAATGTCCTAGGAACCCCTCTAGTGCACCCAAGGTTACACCCATCAATGTGGTAGGCTTAGTGATGGATTCAAGTTCAAGTAGCAGTAATGTGGCTCTTGTACAGGCAATTACTAGGGCACAAGCATTAAAACAAGATAAACCAGTGCAACAATCAGATTCAAGTGAGTCAGGAGAGCCTAGTAAAAGGAAAACAAGAACATGGAAGGATACCAGGGAGAAAGCCAATCATAAGTGGAATAAAAAGTTATCTGAACTAGAGGAAAGCCTGAAAGACACACAAACAAAAATAGAAGACATTGCATCTCAAAGCCCCTCGCATGCCGAAGCTACCTCCACACCACCTCATCCCACCCCATCACCCATTGTAAATAACTCACAATCATGGTCTATTCTTGTAGATACAACCCCAAAAGGCTTGGACATGATGTTCAAGGCCTACCAGGCTCGACTTCAAGAAGGGCCAACAGCGGCAAACCTAGACAAGAGTTACCTTAGAGCAGATTTAGAGATTGAATGAACAAAAATGTGCATGAAAATGGTAGAAGTAGCTCAAGTTATGCTCGAGACTAGTCAAAAGTTCAATCAGACAAGCTCTATTAAACCGGATTTGCATTTCCAGGGATTATTAGAAAGATTAGAGCAGTTGATAAATAAGCCCCAGGTTTCTTTACCTCCAGAGGCTCAACTAATTGAAAGAGAAATCTCACTACCAAGGAAAGCTTATGTTCCTGATTCCGTGGATGATGGAACACCTCTTTCAATTTAGCAGTACTCTCAAGAGTTCTTGCTGGAAATACAAGAAGAGAAATGGGCCAACGAGAAGGGTAATCCCCCTCCTATTCCTGAAATTGATGACCTTCATGATCAATTTCCCTAAGACATTCTGTCTATCTATGGAGACCAAACAGAGCAACAAGAGGACGAAAGATTAGATTTTGAATCTAATTCTTTACAAGAGTTGCCACAATTCACAGGCCCATGCGAATCTGAATCTCTCCAGATTAGAGCTCCCATAATACTGGTAAGAAACGAAGACTCAGTCATTCCAAGGAACACTGACGTCGTGAAGAACACTAAGGTTCAATGTCATCTCACTGTAGAAGAGTTGCTCAAAGCAAAACTTGAGCTATGGAATCATGTGAAGGATCAGGTTCCAGAACTTGATTCCAATATCCCAAAAGCAGACTCTAAGCACAAAGTTCCAGAGATACCTCTCGATAAAATAGGGGACATGAGTGAAGGTGAAGAAGGTAATACTTATCTTCCAATTGCCTACCAGGGTTACATAACCAAAGAAATCGTAGATTCAGGTGCTGGTGTTGCTATTGCGACCACCTCCTTGTGGAAGCGATGGGGCAAACCCACATTAAGAGCAACTAGAATGAAGCTTCAAATGGCGGACGGTCATTTTGAAAGACCTCTAGGATTTCTCGAAGGGATAACTCTAACCATTTGTGGTGTAGAGTTTGAACACACATTTTCCATATGTGACTTTGAGAAAAATAATGTTTACGAGATGATCTTAGGAAGACCCTTCCTACGACAACTGCAAATAGTACAAGATTGGGGAACCAACTCCTTGTACTTGCAACACTTAGGGGTCACCACCAAGGTCAATTTGAAAGATTACACCTTCAGAGATGTACCACCCCTACAGTGGAATCCTATCCACAAAGCGAAAGAAAATTCTATCTCTGTGCATTATGGAAGTTCACCTGATCCATCATGGCTGCATGAAGATACTCATTTGTGGATGTGCAAGGTCGCAGAGGAAGAGGAAAAGGGCCTAAAAGTGAGAGAAGAAGGAACTTCTCAAGGAGATAGACCAGTTAAAGACCTAGCCTATACACTGATGATCTTTCCAGATGGGGAATTTGAGCCTCATGGTTGGGCAAAAATCTTAGCTACCATGGACATTGCTGTCAATGAAGAACAGTGGACACGTCATTGTGATGAGGAGGGTTATGATATTTCAGTGTTCATGTGTCAGCCCTTGTTGGAAGAGTGTGATCCTAGTGAGCTCATAGAAGAAGAAGAGAATGACGATGATCTAGAATCCATTGTGATGGATACTTACTTTGACTCAGAGGAGCACTATTTAGAAGACATAGGAGTGTCAACCCAAAAAGAAGAAGAACCTCTCACAAGTATTAAAACTGTAAATTCAAAGGATGCAATTGAGGGTAGTCAAAAGAAAAAGAAAAGAAAAGCAAACAAGAAGAGGAGGAATCATTGTTTGAAGTACCAGAAAATTTCAAGAAATATGAAGTGGAAGACCGGAAAATTTTGGTACGAATGCCTAAGAGAGAGGCCATCATAGGAGAAGCATATGATAACAAAGAAAAGACTAAAAAGATTGTAGTGACTATTGAAGAGAATGAAGAGCGATGTACATACATAGGAGATGACCTTAGTGCAAAAGAAGAAGCAGAGCTTGTATCTCTATTAAGGGAATATAGGGACGTGTTTGCATGGCACTATAGAGACTTGAAGGGAGTAGATCAAAAAATTTGCTCTCATACTATACCCATGACTGCTGATGCCAAGCCCACCAAACAAAATCCCTACACATATAATGACACATGCAACTAAAATAAAAGAAGAGATTGACAGGTTGATTGAACCTAGATTTATCTATGAGATTGAGCATACTGAATGGGTGTCCCCCATTGTAGTGGTGCCCAAGAAGAATGGAAAATCGCGAGTATGTATTAACCTTAAAAAAGTTAATGCCGCTACGATCAGAGATAGTTATCTGTTTCCAATCACTGAACATTTATTGTAGCATGTTGCAGGTAAGGAAGTTTATAGCTTTCTTGACGGATTTTCAGGTTACAACCAAGTAGCCATTGCCCCATAAGATCAACACAAAATAGCTTTTGCCACAGAATGGGGGATCTTTGCATTCCACGTGATGCCATTTGGGCTCACCAATGCACCTGCAACATTCCAGAGACTCATGTGTCAAAGAAGTTCTTGCAAAAGAGCTTAGAAGTATATGTGGATGATTTATGCTCTCTTTCCCAACAAAGAAGATACCACATCCCTAAGCTCGGACAGATCTTCAACAAGTGTAGAGAATATCGAGTGTGTCTGAACCCAGAAACATGTGTGTTCATGGTATGACAAGGTAAAATCTTAGGTCACATTGTTTGTAAGAATGGAATATCTACAGATGAGGATAAAGTAAAAGCCATAACAGAGCTATCAAGGCCAAGGAACGTTAAAGAGGTACAAGCCTTTATGGGCCATTGTGGATATTACCGCAGGTTTATCCACATGTATGCCATCATTGCTAAACCTCTTAATGGTTTGTTTGCAAATTTTGAGTGGAATGAGGAATGCGAAAATTCCTTCAATGAGCTGAAGAGATGTTTGTGCGCAGCACCAATATTGACCACTCCTGATTGGAATAAACCATTCCATGTCCACGTGGATGCATCCAATCATGCAATAGGATGTGCGCTAGCACAACCAACAGGTGAAGGAAATCTAGATCTATCGATAGCATATGCTAACAGACAATTGAATGCAGCTGAGCAAAACTATACAACAATGGAAAGAGAAGGCTTAGGCATGGTATATGTCGTGAAGAAGTTTAGACACTATCTGTTGTTGGCACTATCTGTTGGCCAACAAGTTCAAATTTTTCACTGATCATCAAGCTTTATTATACTTGGTCAATAAACCTTGTAATACAGGACGCTTAGTAAGATGGTTCCTCTTACTAATGGAATATGATTTTGAAGTGTTTGTTAGGAAAGGGAGAACCCACCTCAAGGCAGATCACCTTTCTCGTATCACCTCAGGAGAGCCACCGCAAGGAGTGTCTGATGAACTACCTGATGCTTATCTGTTCAATTTAGAAGTTGTTCCTAAATGGGCAAATAAGTTGGTACACAGTTGTGTTGCAGGTGGACACTTTGGGCCTAACAGTGTAATTAAGACCATTCTATTCTCAGGACTTTGGTGGCCAACTCTTCATATGGATGCACATACCTATGTGAAGAAATGTGACACATGCCAACATGCACAATATCTGATAAGAAAAGATGAGATGCCTTTGAGGCCAATGATGGGAGGATGCGCATTCTCGAAGTGGGGTATAGACTTCGTTGGTCCTATTAACGCCCCAGCTAGAAACTCCCATGCAGAGTACATTATTTTAGCCACAGATTACCTTACAAAATGGATAGAAGTAAAAGCCACAACAAAGAATGATGCTCAAACAATGGCTAAATTTTTATTTGAGAACGTGTTCACTAGATATGGACTACCAATAGAGTTAGTGAGCGATCAAGGCACACACTTCTTGAACGAAGTCATTGAAAATCTCCTTCAACAATTCATGGTGTACACAAGAAGTCTGCCCCCTATCATCCCCAAGCTAACAGACAAGCCGAGAGCACAAATAAGATCCTATGTAATGTATTGACCAAACTCGTCAATAATAAACACTCTGATTGGGACAAACAACTTCATCATGCTGTTTGGGCTTATCGAGTTGCCTACAAAACGGTACTCAATGCCACCCCATTTCAGATGGTCTTCGGACAGAAGGCTGTGCTACCATTTCTTGCATATCTTTTACCTTGCAATACCCTATTCAGTCTTTTCAAGGCATAAGATACAAGTTCTTGGAGACTTTCTCCCCTCCTTAAGAGTTTTCGTCCTCGAAAACTATCTGAGAGTAAATTGAAAATTGCGCTCTTTCAAAAGTATTTGGAAGAGTTTATTTTCAATCTTTAATTGTTTCCCCTGGTTAAAACTTAACTATTCAGCGCTTTTTTGCTTTCTCTTCTCCAAGCATATAGAACAAATGTCCAAGGTTCAAGTTTTGAATTACCTCTAAACTCCATGTCCCATACCACCGAATCAACTTCAGTGGTAATGTAAGCCTAGATGTCCCCTACCATCCGAATTACACTTCCACTTAAGTAAAGGTAACTTTGGCTTGAATTTGGGATCAAACCTTCTTATTTATGTTGTGTGAGAACTCCATAGCCTCCACACAAACTAAGAATACTCACTAACTAGACTCACATTAGGAAGAGAGATGTGTTTCCACCCAACCAACCCCTCCAATATATAGCTCCAAGACCAAGGGAGTAAGTCCTTCTCAAGAGGACATGTGTACCTTCCATCACATGGGTCCCTAAGGTGTTCACATGGTTTCCAAGCTTAGGAAATCACTTGAAATCACATGGCTTCTAAAAGAAGACTCTCCAAGCTCTCACATACAAAGCAAGTGGCTAGGAGAAGCTTCCAATCAAGCCTAAGGTACTCAACCTTAGAGAATTAGCCCTAAGGTTCAAGACCCATCTAAAAGGGGTAAATAAACCATAAATCCAAAGGGTTTCACACCTAGAAACCCAAGGGTTCTACCCCTTAGACCCATGTAATTATACAACATTCTCCCCCCCTTAAAATCATTTCCATCCTCGGAAATGAGTGGAGATATATACCTTGGGGTATTCCCCCGTGCTCCATGATCAATCTCAAGCATCATGGCTTTCATCTCTCTAAGTTCGCCTCTTAATTCGAAAGGGGATTTCTACCCCGACTGAATCTTAAAAGAGGAGAATCCATCTGTGGTCTAATTCCTTACCTTAATCATTCAAAGTTCCATCTAGTTTGCATACGAAAAAGAACTGAGCCGAATGCAAAGTATGGAAAGAATGAAAAGGCTGGAAGAGAACATCCCTGCCTATTTCCTTTGTTTAAGCCATGTGTCATCCGAGTCTCCAAAGCTCAAACATGTGGATTAGGTGGAGTCAAAGTGACTTCAACTAAATTGCTACCTTGGTCCATCTCTTTGCACCACTAGTGCATGAACCTAGCAAAATAGATGAATGCTTCTTAAGGTTTCTTTATCAGATTCATCTCCCAAGTTAGAATCCAACTTGTTCTGAAAGGAAGATGAATCTTTCATAATCCCTGCCCAAATCACTCTCTTTTAGTGAAATGGGTGGATTTTCTTGTTTGCAATTCGCCTCCAATAAATCTAATTAGAGGGGAATTTCATTATATAATCCCTACCTAACCAATAGAAAGGTGGATTATCTAATTTTTTCAAGGATATAATATCCTCTTTATCTTCAAAGAGAATTTGAATAGCTTACCAAAAAGTGGATGCAATGTTCTTTCAAAACTTTACGTAGTTTTGAGAATCCACTTTAAGGGACTATAATACATAGGGATTAATCCAACTATTGTAGACTCCAATTGATTGAAACCTATTTTACTTGTTCTTTCAAAAAGATTAAGATCTTTATAACTACATCCCAAGATGGAAACTCATTGTAAAAGATTGTGTTATCTTTAAGGTCATAAGTAAAAATAGATTATTCCAATCATTTCTTAACTGCTTAATCCTTACGGATGTTTAGTTGGATCTCAAACCTTAAAGGTCTTCTTGATCCTTCCAGAGTTCTCTCCCTTATATTCTAGATCTATTAAAGATTTCCTACGTTGACATCATAATTAGATCTTTCGTATTCTTCAGTTAACTTGAATTATCAAGTATAAAAAAAAAATGATCTTCCTGAGCTTTCTTTCAAGCTTGATCTAAGATCATTTTTATGATCCTTGAATTCCAAGTCATTCTTTGAGATGAAGCTTTTAGAGCTTCATTCTTTGGAGTTTACCTTCAAACTCAAAAAGTTGATCCTCTCCTTATTTCTAACTCTTTATGAGAGATAGATCCTTTCATATTTTGTTGGAAAAATGATTGTTCCCTTTGAGAGGATAATTTAAGAAGATACTTATTCCTAGACATTATCTTCTTGATGTATTCCATTGGATCATGAGTCCCTTTTTCTTTTGGCCATCAAGAAAAAGTACTCAATGGGATTCAGTACCCACCGTCCCATACCAGTGGGTTCTTCATCCAATCCACATAACTATGTCTTTATAGCTTCTCAACTTTTCTGTCCTTTTAGATGCCCTTCATACTATGGTACCAAATTTATGAGAGCAATGACTAAGGTGCTTAGATACACCACTACTAATCATACTCAAAATATTTGGTTAACCATTTAATGTGGTGTGACTTATCTTATCAAACTTTAAGTTTGACTTGATCTTCACCCGACTTGGGCTTTTGGCTTTTCTTCTCTTCTTTTGCCAAAATAAGAGATAAGACTAGGTCTTTCTCAAACAAATCCCTTCATTTTCAAAGCTTTACCCATGGGTTTTACTTGGGGATCTAGCTATTATGCTTCATACAAGAAGTCATATTCCTTAGGTCTGTATTACTGGAATCCATAACGTATGTTATGTTATCCCCATGAAGCATCAAAATACCTTTAGGTTTATACTTTATAGCTCATCCAACTTCTTTTCCTAACCCCTTAGGATTTATACAATCCTTATGGTGTATGCAAGTTTTCTCTTGCATTGGGGTTCTTTGAGAATTCCCAATCTTTGAGAACTTCATTTAGTTGGAAGATGTAATGAAAGATATATGAAGATTGTTCCCCTTGGCTAAAAGAACCATTTAGAGCTTTTTTCCTTTCTCTTCTCCAGGCATACAAAACAAATGTCCCAAAGTTCAAGTTTTGAACTACCTCTAAAGTC
The DNA here is from genome assembly GCA_020310875.1 of Ceratopteris richardii. Lineage (NCBI taxonomy): Eukaryota > Viridiplantae > Streptophyta > Polypodiopsida > Polypodiales > Pteridaceae > Ceratopteris > Ceratopteris richardii. The sequence goes on from CM035436.1 coordinate 124,364,666, forward strand.
GATGTCCCATACCAGCGAATCAACTTCAATGGTAATGTAAGTTTAGATGTCCCATACCATCCGACTTACACTTCCACTTAAGTAAAGGTAACTTTAGCTTGAATTTTGGGATCAAAACTTCTTTTAATCAAGTAAGATCTATTACTTCTTGAACTTGTAAGTGGTATTTCCACTGCAGAACATATGTATTGCCTATGGCTTTCCACTTACCAAGTCTCAGTTGCAACAAGACTTAATGTCAAAGATTGGTTTTTTCAATGATCCCTTTGTTCAGATGTACTCTAAAAGATCATTTTATGTCATATTATAATAGAGCTAGTTTATACTCAACTAGATATTATCTCTTATGACATAATGAGTAATCTGAGAAAGAATAATTGACTTTCCAATCAAATTTCTATGTTGAAGTAGATGGTAATTCCATTTACTATATAGTCCTTTATTTTCTAGGACATTAGAAAATGGTATTTAGGGCTTATTACAACTCTTGAGTTTTACCTTCTCTTCATGCATTGCATTTGCTTGGAAGAATAATGTAAAGCTCCAAATAGTTATGTAGTTCTTTCAAACAAGGAACTTTCTTGGACATAAGCACTAATACTTTTGTCTTCCAAAACTAAGATTCTGTTATACCATATTTTCTCTTCCTCAGAGCTTTTGAAAAAATAGTGCTCTAAGTTACCACCATTGTATTGTGGTTTTAAGAGAGGAAATTTTTGTATTACTACCTTAAGTCTATGGCCTTGCTGATCAGGCATGCCATGGGTTTTTATGGAATTTAAAATTCCATAAGAGGGATTTTAAGCTTAAGGTATTTTCAAAAAGTTAATATTATTTTGGACTTTAATTACTAAGACAAACATAAAGAAATTAAATGGTTTATAGTGGTCAATTGGCCTCATCGCCATTCTTCCTAGAAACTAATCAAATCAAATGCTTCTTAAGCTCAGCTTCAAGAACTTAATCTCCCTCTCACTTCAAAAACCCATGTAATATGTTCCATGTGCATAGTGCTTGCCAAACATTTACACCTTTATTGGACAAGGTGTAGCATGCATAGGGTTCAGAAGTAGAACCCCTCCTTAAAGCATGCAAAAGTTCCAAATTGGAACTTTGTTCGTTCAAAGGATGGTGCAAACTTTCCATGCAACTTTGGATATGCAAGTTGCAACAATGCATTTGATGCATTCTTCCTAATCATGACCATTTTTATGCACCTCTGATCTTTCTTTTCAAAGCAATGAACTTGATGCATAGTGCAAATCATTTCTATGGCTTAATTGTACAGGTGATTTAACCACCTGAATCTATGCATCCACTTCATAGTCATGTCTATCATGACACACACTGTATGTTCTTTAATTTCCAAGGAAAAGAAAGAGGTGCAAGTACTTAACTGGAAATTAAGCTTCGTACACTCCTTGACTTTATTTTAGTGGTCTCAAAGTGATGAAGTAGGCTTGGGCCACCGCACTCCTTCCCTTCTGTCTTGGAACTTCATGCGTACTTGAGTGTTCTCATGGTGATGAAGTAGGCTTGGGCCATCCCATCTCATCCAATATTAAAGTTGTCCTTGGGCATTTTGATACTTGCTTGTGTGTCCATATGTGTGCATCTTAAAATCATGCATGGGATATCATGAAAACTAAAAAGAAACTTTAATGAAAGACTTACTCAAACCTCATTGTTTCTTTCAATCTTGGTGATGAGCTTTCCCAAACTTATGGTTGCCCCATAGTGCATTGATGTATGCATTCTATTTGAGCAACCTATAGCTAATGGATGTCACAGATGTATCCTTACTATTGGAAAAGAAAATTTTGCAAAAAGTGCCATGCTTCTAAATAAGTATTGGCATTTTGCACAGAGGAGATTTCTATATGAGGACAACACACATGGAAATACTTATCCTAACCACCACCATGTTCCTTGAGTGCTCCGTGGAATGAATATCTCTTGTTTTTGTGCTTTTCTCGTAGTGCATAGCTTATGAAATGGATGTCTTCTACTTGAAACACTTGCCTTAGTGTTATGAAGAGAAAAATAAAAGGTACTCTCCTAATTTTCATTGTCAAAACTCTTATAATCTTACTTGATCTAATTATTTCCCTTTCTATCCAAAAATGCTCTCTATATTCTTTAAGAGAGGTGTTACTACTTATAAAATATTGAGAACACTTTACAAATAAAAACTTCTCCAAGTCTTAGGTCGATGATTGTGGAGAGCATCCACTTATCTTATATTATAGAGAAAAAACAAATTTAATTGAAACAACCTATAAGAAAAAGGCTAAAGAAACTTCCCATTCATCACGTAAGGAGGAAAAAACGCGTCGTTATGACTACCTTTTCTCTTCATCCTATAAAAGTGCTTAGAATCATTACTAAGAAGAGGAATCTTATGACGTTTCTTCCCACAAATCTATTCATGAGACAAAGCACACGTAAACAAGAGAAATCATCTTCTTGTGAATGCAAACTTGCCTTGTTGTTCTTTTGTATTTCAAGTGATTTCTTAAGCTTGGAAACCATGTGAACACCTTAGGGACCCATGTGATGGAAGGTATACATGTCCTCTTGAGAAGGACTTACTCCCTTGGTCTTGGAGCTATATATTGGAGGGGTTGGTTGGGTGGAAACACATCTCTCTTCCTAGTGTGAGTCTAGTTAGTGAGTATTCTTAGTTTGTGTGGAGGCTATGGATTTCTCACACAACAGTGGCATCAGAGCCAGATGAGGAATTACTTGAGCTAGATTTTAACTACATTTTTCGGGTTCGCGTAAGTAGATGTTGCCAATGGCCATTCAAATGCTATTTACCTGCCACCGACGGGAGTTTGAATGCTCCTTTCAGAGATACAAAATGTTCACGGGTGACCCCCATCTTAATGAGGGACCAGCCGATCAGCCACTCAAAGTGTAGCAGTCGTGGCTATCTGTGTAAGCATGGGTTAAAGATCAAAGCTTCCCCATCAGGTACGTGAAGTGTGAGAGACACGTTGTCACGCGCTCTTCCCTCCTGAAGATAGTCAAGATATTGTGCACCTTCTCTTTATATAATGGCTTCTAAACGAAGGCTCTCCAATCTCTCACGTACAAAGCAAGTGGCTAGGAGAAGCTTCCAATCAAGCCTAAGTTACTCAACCTTAGAGAATTAGCCCTAAGGTTCAAGACCCATCTAAAAGGGTTAAATAAAACATAAATCCAAAGGGTTTCACACCTAGAAACCCAAGGGTTCTACCCCTTAGACCCATGTAATTATACAACAATTTATTACTTCTTGGACTTGTAAGTGTTATTTCCACTGCAAAGCATATGTATTGCCTATGCTACAATGGAGTTTGAACTTACCAAGTCTCAGTTGCAACTTGATAAGACTAGTCTCAAAAAATTGGCCTTTTGAATTATTCATTGATTCAGATATACTCTATAAGATCCCTTTATGTCACTTGATGATAGAGCTATTTTATATCTCAACTAGATATCATCTCTTATGACATAATGAGTAATCTGAGAAAGAATAATTGACTTGCCAATCAAATCTCTATGTTGAAGTAGATGGTAATTCCATTTACTATATAGCCCTTTATTTCTAGGACATTTAGAAAATGGTACTTAGGGTTTATTACAACCCTTGAGTTTTACCTTCTCTTCAAGCCTTGTATTTGCTTGGAAGAACAATCAAAAGCTTCGAATAGTTCTTTAGTTCTCTAAACAAAGAAAAAGCACTAATACTTTCATCTTTTGAAACTAAGATTCTGTTATACCATATTTTCTCTTTCTTAAAGCTTGAGAGTAGGTGCTCTAAGTTACCACAATTGTATCGTGGTTTTAAAAGAGAAAATTTTGTATTACTACCTTAAGTCTATGACCTTGCTGATCAGGCACACCATGGGTTTTTATGGAATTTAAAATTCCATAAGAGGGATTTTAAACTTAAGGTATTTCAAGAAGTTAGGATTATTTGGCTTTTAAATACTAAGCGAAACATAAGGGAATTAAATGGTTTATAGTGGCCATTTGGCCTCATCACCATTCTTCCTAGAAAGTAATAAAATCAAATCCTCCTTAAGCTTAACTTCAAGAACTTAATCTCCCGCTCAACTCAAAAACCCATGTAATATGTTCCATGTGCATACTCCTTGCCAAACATTTACACCTTTATTGGAAAAGGTGTAGCCTGCATAAGGTTCAGAAGTTGAGCCCCTCCTTAAAGCATGCAAAAGTTCCAAATTGGAACTTTGTTCATTCAAAGGATGGTGCAAAATTTCCATGCAACTTTGGATATGCAAGTTGCAACAATGCATATGATGCATTCTTCCTAATCATGACCATTTTTATGCACCTCTCATCTTTCTTTTCAAAGCAATGAACTTGATGCATAGTGCAACTTACTTCCGTGATTGATCGTCTATGTGACCACAGAAACTGGCCACCTGAATCTATGCATCCACTTCCAAGTCATGTCTATTATGACATGCACTTGCATATTCTTGAATTTGCAAGGAAAAGAAGGAAGTGAAAATACTTACCTGGAAATTAAGCTTTGTCCATCCCTTGGCTTTATTTTTAGTGGTCTCAAGGTGATGAAGTAGACTTGGGCCATCCCACCCCATCCATTGATGAAATCCTTTTTGGGCATTTCATACTTAATTGTATGCCCGTATGTGTGCATCTTAAAATCATGCATGGGATATCATAAAAAATTGAGGAGAAACTTTAATAAAAGACTTAGTCAAAACTCATTGTTTCTTTCGATCCTAGTGAGGAGCTTTTCAAAACTTCTGGTTGCCCCATAGTGCATTGGTTTCTAGTAGTCATGCATTGATGTATGCATTCTATTGGTACAATCTCTATGCGTAGCTAACGGATGTCACACTCATGCACCCCTTACTATTGGAAAAGAAAATTTCCAAAAAGAACCATGCTTCTAATATAAGCGAGTATTATCTTTTTGGATAGAGTTTGTCCTTTCCATATGCAAAACAATGCACATGATGCATATGTATTGTTACTTTTTATATAGCTCATCACATATGCAAGAGTATGAATATACTTTGTTAAAGAGTTGCCACGAAAACTAGTAGGCTAAAAGTAATCGTCCAAGCATTGGATGTGCAACAAATGGAAATAAATATCACATATGGAAAAAAAGATCCATTCTTACTTCATTTGTACTTCATGAGCTCCTTGAAGGAAGTCACCTGTATTCCCATGGAGAAGTCTTACATGTCTATGTGAGATATGGACATTATTTTAGCCTAGACAAGATTTTACATCTACATGTGTGTGCTTATTGGTGGTTAAAACATTCCACATGCTATGTAATCAAATTGAGGAGAATGTATAACTTGTCTTCATAAGTGAACTTCAATAATTGAAGTATTATATTTTACTTCAACTATGAATGTATGCATAGATACTTAAGGCAAACAAATATTAAAACAAAACAAGAAAATACTTGGCTTTGATTCGAGTGTTGTCCTTCCTTTGCCTTTTGGAAGGATCTATCTTTCTAGATTGATACCCCATTCTCAATGGGCATAAAAATTGCACTCGAATGGGTGTCCTCCTGGGAAGTCCTGGTGCTGTTCTAGCCCAAGCATGCTTAACTGGGGAGTTCTGATGGGGTCCGATGTATTAGTGTGTATTAATGCTGGTATGACCACACCACACATCAAAATCTGCTCGTCAATTGGAGGAGCTTCCGACCTCAAAGAATGTCGCGCGTGATTTATCCCACATAGGGTGATTTTGACGTCAGTAAAGATCTTCATATACCGAGCCTGGAGCTACTATACAACATCGAAGCGAGAAGAGAACGAGCTCAGTGCATTCATTCTCCTCACGCAGACACGTCATTGATTGGTCTGTGATGGTTGATTAGCCACGTGCGTCTGTCTCGTTGAATGCTGAATGGTTCGGCAGCTCAAGTAGACCACAGAGAGGCTGGATGTACCGTGCATGCACAAGGATAACTCGCTTCCCAAGCGGGGGTCACATGTGACTATTTTGCATTCTTAAAACAAGGACTCCAACTTCCGTCGGTGACAGCTCCTTACTCGAATCCGAGAGAGTAAAAGGGGAATAAAATGTAGCTCAAGTAAATCCTCAATCTGGCTCTGATGCCACTATTGTGGAAGGAACTCCATAGCTTCCACACAAACTAAGAATACTAACTAACTAGACCACTCTAGGAAGAGAGATGTGTTTCCACCCAACCAACCACTCCAATATATAGCTCCAAGTCCAAGGGGGTAAGTCCCTCTCAAGGGGACATGTGTAACTTCCATCACATGGGTCCCTAATGTATTCACATGGTTTCCAAGCTTAGGAAATCACATGAAATCGCATGGCTTCTAAAAGAAGACTCTCCAAGATCTCATGTACAAACCAAGTGGCTAGGAGAAGCTTCCAATCAAGCCTAAGGTACTCAACCTTAGAGAATTAACCCTAAGGTTCAAGACCCATCTAAAAGCGGTAAATAAACCATAAATCCAAAGGGTTTCACACTTAGAAACCCAAGGGTTCTACCCCTTAGACCCATGTAATTATACAACAGGTGGTGAGAGCAGGATAGAAGCGAAGTAAAAGAAAAAAAGAGGAAGCAGTAGAAAAGAGAAGAGAGAAAAGAAAGAAAGCGAGGGAGAGGAGGTAAATAAAAAAAAGGGTTTAGAGAAAAGGAGAGAATGAAACAGAGTCTAAGGGAGCAAAGTAAAAGAGAAGAAATATAAGCATGATAGACTGATGCTTGTAAAACCATAAAAAAACCCATTTGTGCAAACAAGTGAACAACATGGTTAGAAACAAGGGCAATTAAAATCATAGAAAATACTAAAAAACCACATTTGTGTGCACTTTCTATCTCTATTCAGTTACAATATATGATATAGAGGTTTCATTGGATATGCATGTGTTTGCAACCCAGGGGGGACTACCCCATCATATTAGGATGTCCATGGTTAATTGCAGTGAAGGCAGATAAAAAATGGGGTTCCGGTCTTCTTGTTCTCAAACCAAATGATAAGACAAAATAAGTTACCTATGAATTGAAGGACTAGATGAAGGAAGATCATAGGAATGAAACGACCGTAGATGTAGAAAGTTCATGTTATGATAGTGATTCTAATAGTGAGGAATCAGCAAGCAAAAGTGAATCATCAACACTAGAAGTCATTGGAGTAATCTTTCAAGGGAAGGAAGATGGAACCAAAGGGAACGATCATGAAAAACCACAAAGTAAGGAGTCCACACAAGAAGGAGATTCAAAAGGATTCTAGTAGATGATCTTATAATGGAGGAGGAGAATGAATATATCAACATGCTAAAGAGATATCCTAAATTATTCATCAAAGACTACATTAAGACCCAAGGGGTAACTACCATCCAATACCACCATATTAAAATAAAACCAGATACCAAGATAGTGGTGCAAAAGCTTAGGAGGATCGGGACTCTACAACAATAAACTTTATTGACTGAGATAAGTCATCTTCTCAAGGCTAGTTTTATTTATCCTATTTCCAATTTAGAATGGGTTTCTCCAATTGTTGTTAGTCTTAAACACAATGGTAAATGGAGGGTGTGTGTGGATTACAAGCCATTGAATGTTGCAACCAAAAGAGATCACTTTGCAGTATTCTTCCAAGATGAAATATTGAATAAAGTAGCAGACCATGAATGATACACTGTATGTGATGGATATTTAGGATATTTTCAAATATGTATAACTGAAGAAGATCAAAGGACGAACACTTTCATCACACCATGGGAATGCTTTGCATATAGAGTGATGCCCTTTGGTCTCACTAGTGCATATGCAACATTTCAAAAATTCATGAATTATGTCTTCCAACCTTTCTTTGGATCATCAATAAGAGTGTATATGGATGACATCCAAGGTAGCAACTCTATTGGCATTACCACCTCCGACAATGACAAAGAAAATCCTCAGATTGGTATAGAAGGTATGCTATATGTCATGCTTCATCCATCTTCTATCAAAGATAATTTTTCCTTTGGAGAAGCTTTCATTGTGTAATACCTTTGTCTGGGATGATATTCATCAACAATGTTCTGAAGAAGTAAAAAAGGTAGTTAGCACCCTACCTACTTTAATGCTGCTAATCATGGAAGATGCATTTTATGTATGTCCAAGTACACGATAGGAAGCAATAGGGGACAAGATCAGGAAATGACTACATCATTGTGCTCATGGATTACATGACCAAATGGGTAGAAGCAGCTAGTACCCTTCAGAGACAGTTTTTGATCATGGTCCGCGATTTAGATCAAATGTTTTGGATGATCTATTAAATAAACTAAACATATGGCATATATACTTCACATCCTATTATCCTCAATGTAGCATTATTGTTGAAAAAACCAATGGAATTATTCGTAGAATCTTTAGTAAGCAGGTAAAGAAGCATTTGATGAGGTCCTAACTGTTAGGGGAGCACTAGATTGTGCTCTCTGACTACAGTAGACAAGATTTCAGAAATACACTTCTGATTACAAGATCACCCATGAAGGCGAAACAATACAAGAATATGTGGCTGATGCAAGATGTCCCACAACCCGGTACTTATAGGTATGAATAACTAGACTAGAGATGATACAGAGATCCCACAACCTGAGATCGTAAGTATGGAACAATATATATGGATTACAAGAACTCCCTTCTGGGAGAGGAACTAGATACAAGAAAGAACTCGACAGGATCTCATATTACAAGATTACAAGAGTACAACACAAGATGTCCAAGAACTAGACTAGACAAGACTAGAACAAGGAACAAGACAAGAACTCGAACTGGAACTTGGAGAGTACTTACTTGGCGGTCATGACTCCTTGAGCTCCTAAGACTGGTATTGGCAAGACTGATTATGAATGTGGCCAACCCCTCCTTATATAGGTTTTCAAGGGCGGTTCCCAAGGCGGTTGCGAGTTGATGATGTCATCAACGATGTAAGCGAATCGATCAAGATCTTAGAATGTCTGAATTTAGCAAATAGACAGTCGATCTTAAGGTTTGGGAACGTTTCGGATGCAATGGAAGCATTGGTTTCTCCTAATTTTCAACCAATCATGAGATATAGGATTCACATGGAATATAAGTTTTAGGATGGTTTCCTTTGTCCATGACATCATCTCCCCCTCAAGCGACGAGTTCCACAAGGAGCGGTCATGTTATCTGGTCTCAGCTTCATTGGATTTCTCTTATGGAATTCTCGAACCTTGATTGGTGCCTCTGAAGGTTTTCTGCACGTTCCTAGGTATGATCACTGATGTCATACCCTTTCGAATGAATAAGGTATTCCAATCTTCCTCGGGATATTCTGGAATCTAGGACATGCTCGACTTCAAATTCTTCATGATCATCGATCTCGATAGGTGGTGAAGGACTAGGTCTCTTCCCCCTCAATGGTCAAATCTGATATGGTTCCAACATCGATACATGGAAAACTAGATGTATTCTCATGGTGCTTGGTAGCTGGAGCTTGAAGGTGATTGGATTGATCTTGGCCACGATGGTGAATGGACCAAATCTTTGATGATCTAACTTTGTGCAGGGCCTTGAAGTTTGCAAATTGTTTCTGAGTAACCATACTTTATCCCCAATTTGATAGGATGGATTCTGGACATGATGTTGATCTTCATAGTACTTGTATTGTTCTTGAGCTTTATGGATCACTTCCTTGAGTTCTTTGTGAATGTCCATCAGGTACTAGGCCTTATCTCTGGCAGTTGGGTTCTTGATATGATTTGAGAGTTGTATATCCATCCTTGGATGTTGTCCATAGTTTGCAAAGAAGGGAGTTTGCTTAGTAGATGCATGAACACTATTGTTATAGGCAAACTTCTGCAAAGGGTAACAACTCAAACCAATCATTTTGGTGATAGTTGCTAGTGCAACGGAGGTACTGATCTAGGACTTGATTCACCTGTTCTGTTTGTTCATCAGTCTGTGGATGATTTGCTATAAATATTTTAACTTGAACACCAAGGAGCTTGCAAAGACTGTTCCAAAAGTTGGATATGAACTGTGGACCTTGATCACTGACAATATCATTAGGCAATCCACGGAGCCCAAAGATGTATTTGAAAAAAAGTCTAGCAGTGGCTGCACCTGTGATTGCCTTTGTAGTTGGAATGAAGTGTGCCATCTTTGTAAATCTATCCACAATAACAAGAATGGCATCATACTTATCTGACTTTGGTAGATCTGTGATGAAATCCATAGACAATGAAGCCCATGACCTTTCTGGAATAGGTAAAGGTTGCAAGGGTCCATGAGGTTTATGTCATGGTACCTTAGATCTATTGCAAGTGTCACATGTTTGAATATATTCTTTGACTTCCTTCCACATTTGAGGCCACCAAAAATCCCTTGACATGAGTTCTATTGTTTTATTTACTCCAAAATGTCCTGCTGTAAGGTTGTCATGACGTTGTTGAAGTACTTGGATCCTGGGCTTTCCTGGAGGGACATACAATAGATTCCTATAGAATAGTAATCCGTCCTCTTCCTAAAATTCATTACTTCTTGGACTTTTCCTTCTTGAGCTTTTTGCTTAACATTACAAAACAATTCATCTTGTGGTAGATTCTCACAGATCAAATGATTCAAGGCTGAATCTTCATGATGGGTTGAAGAGATAGCTGCTAAGTGGAGATGCTCAGGCTTGAGTAATACACTCTCTTGTTGATCAAAGGCCTCTTCACTCTTCTTTGGTGCAAGCTAGGATCTTCTAGACAAGGCATCTGACTGACATTGTTGACGATTTGGACGGTATGTGATGACAAAGTCGAATCTGGATAGAAAGTTACTCCATTGAGATTGCCTTCTATTGAGGATGCAGGTGGTCATAAAATACTCTAGGTTCTTGTGATCAATATGTACAGTAACTTTATGCGCTGCTCCTAGATGGTGATGCTAGGTATCAAACGTGTCCACTATGGCAAGAAGTTCTTTATCATGAATTTCATAATTAATTTCTAGAGGGGAAAATTTCCTTCAATGATATGCAACTGAATGTAGGTGCCCATCATCTCCATATTGGGAAAGAATGGCCCCTAGGGCAAAGTCTGATGCATATGTCTCTAGGAAGAAGGGCTTACTAGAATCAAGATGAACTAGAATTGGAGCGGTAGCGAATGCTGATTTCAAGGTTTGAAAGGCTTTTTCTGCTTCTTCCATCCATGCAAATTTGGAGTTCCCTATAAGCTTGGTAAGAGGTGTCATTATCTTGGAGTAATCTCCGATGAATATCCTGTAGAAGTTGGCAAACCCAGAAAACATTGTATATCTCGACCACATGAAGGTGGTTGCCAATCAAGGATTGTCTCAATCTTCTTAGGTTCCATAAAAATTCCTTTATATGATACAATGTACCCTAAAAATTCCACCTCTGTCTTATGGAAAGATCACTTCTCCAATTTTGCATATAATCCTTTTTCTCTTAGTTTATCTAGGACTATCTTTACATGACATTCATGATCCTCTAGATTTTTGGAGAATATCAAGATATTGTCAAGGTATATTACAACAAAATCATCTAAATATTCTCGAAAGATATCATTCATCATATGTTGGAAGACAACTAGAGCATTTGTAAGATCGAATGACATAACTACATATTCAAAATGGCCATACCTTGTTCGAAATGCTGTCTTCCATTCATCTCCTTCTTTGATCCTGACAAGGTTGTAAGCTCCTCGAAGATCAATTTTCGTGAAGAATTTTGCTTTTCCAAGGTGTTCCAAGAGCTCTGATATGAATAATAGAGGGTATCCATTTTTTTAGTGACTTTGTTCAATCCACGATAGTCTACACACATCCAAAGAGTCCCATCCTTCTTCTTTACAAATAAATTAGGAGCTCTTGCTGGAGACTTTGAGTGTTTGATAAACTCCTTTGCTAGATTCTCATCAATGTTCTTGTGTAGTTCTATAAGTTCCTCTGGGAATAGTCTGTAGATTGGTCCAAAGGCTGGTTGTGCTCCCTCTTGAAGATGTATGGGACAATCATAAGGTCTATGCTATGGGAGGATATCTGCATTCTTCTCAAAGCCTTTGTACTGATTGAGTAGCTGCACTGGATCATCTTTCTTGGATTCTTTAGCTGGTATGGCATAGATCATATATGTCAGTTCCTTCCTTACTGCATGTATGAAGGCCTTGGCTTCGACATATGTTGGGTTCTTCTGGATATCTTGACGGGTGATTTTATTCTTTTCCCAATTGATGTCTGGATTATGTTTCTTTAACCAAGGCATTCCAATGATAACTAGATGTACTGGGCTTGATATTACATTGAAACATACATGGGATTCATGGTCACCAAGGTGTACTCTTAATGGTGTGGTTTCCATGGTTATATTCCCTGATGCTAGAGGTCGTCCATCTACTACTTCAACAACTACTCGTTTGTTCTTTTGAAGTACAATAATTTCATGTTTCTTAACCAATCCTTCATTGATGAAACATGAGGAGGCTCCTGAATCTACTAGGGCTATAAGGAAAAGGGTCTTCTTGGGCATGATTAACTTGACAGGTGAAAGACATGTTTCTATAGGTGCAGCTGGAATTATGAGACCCTTTCTTATATCATGGTCCGGCTGTATGGTCTCTTTTACAACTGGACTTCCTCGTTTCCCTGCTCTACAAGGGTGGATGCGATTCTGGAGTTTGTTCTCTTATTGGGACAATTAACTGCAATATGCCCAGGGTTTCCACAATAGAGGCATAACTTATTATCTCTCCTTCTCTGTTTCTCTTATGGTGTTAGGGGCTGGAACCTAGTTACATCTATTTGCATAGGTTCAGGCATAGACTCATGTTTAGGAGTGGGTTGGAAAGGTTTCCATTGGCGAGGTCTTCCTTCTACTTGTTTTTCTTGTTTCCTTTCAAAAAGTCAGTTATCACATTGAATAGCTTGCATGATGTAATCATTCAATGTCTTAACCTCTGGCATCATGAGCAAAAGGTCCTTCACATCATCTCTTAAACCCCATCTAAATTGGCTTATGAAATAATCTTCATGCCATGTGAGATCATATATCAGCTGCCTAAATTCTGATGCATAGGTAGAGGCAGGGCGGTTACCTTGACGTAATTTCCGAAGTTTTGTTTCTGCCACTCGACTTGTGTCTGCATCTCCAAATGTGGCAGTGAGCTCGCAAAGAAACCCCTCATAGTCCTGAAGTACTGCCATGTTCTTCTCCAAGATTGGGGCAAACCATGATAATGCTTGGCCACAAAGTAAGGTTCCGATAAAGCCGACCTTGGATGCCTCGTCAGGGTATCTATTAGGTTGCATACGGATGTACAATTTAATTTGCTGGAGGAATCCGCGAAACTTCATGCGATCCCCATCAAACTTTTCTGGCATGCATATCTTGGGTTCTCTCATGAAGGATGTACTAGGCTGTTGATTTACTTGCATACTCCCTTGATTTGTCTGAAAACTCCGGTTTCATTCTTGTAATTCTTGGAGGAGTGCAGCTACATGCACTGGATGTCCCATCTCGACTTGTGTCTGTCGATGAGTTAGGTCTTCGACTTGTTGTTGGAGACTCTGAAGTGATGATACAATTTGTTCATAAGCATTCTCCATGATGCCTGGTCTTGGATAGAAGCTAGTCTTGCCAAAATGTCAGGGGAGCACTAGATTGTGCTCTCTGACTATAGTAGATAAGATTTCAGAAATACACTTCTGATTACAAGATCACCCATGAAGGGGAAACAATACAAGAATACGTGACTGATGCAAGATGTCCCACAACCTAGGACTTATAGGTATGAACAACTCGACTAGAGATGATACAAGAGATCCCCGAATTGTAAGTGATGTCTCTCATGATCTCTCGATCCTTTCTCACCTTCTTTTTCTCTTACTCTCTCTTTCTTTCTCTCCTTCACTCATTCTTCCTCACTCCCACTCTTACTCTCACTCTTACACTTGCTCACACACACACACACTTCCCCGCACTTTTCCTTTTCCTCTCTCACTTACTTTCTTTCACTTACACACACACTGTCTGTCTGTCTCTCTCTCTCTCTCTCTCTCTCTCTCTCTTTCACACTCTCTTTCTCTGTCTCTTTCCCACTTTCCCTCCCTCTCTCTCTCTCTTTTCGTTTCTTTCTTTCTTTCCCACTCTCTTCCTTTCTCACTCTCCTTCTTCCTCTCTTTCTCACTCACTCCCATAGACTCTTCACACACACATGCTCACTCTCCTTCCCCATCTCTTTCTCTCTATTTCACTCTCTTATGCACTTCCACTCTTCTTCTCTCTTTTCTTCATACTCTCCCACTCCCTCTCATTCTTCTTCACTCTTTTTCTTACTCCTCTCACACTCTCATATTTACACTTTCTCTCATTTCCCCTCCCTCTCACTTACTCTTGCACACACACACACTGTTGGAATTTGGGGCCCCAGATTTCAACACTTGGTATCAGAGCTACATAATTGACATACACACTTAAGATAAGATGAGTGAGATTAGAATTGAGATTGAAGACAAGTTGGATGGATCTTCTAATTATCCCATGTGGAGTTTCATGATGATGAACTTGTTAGTGACAAAGGATTTATGGAGTATCGTCAATGGATCCTTAACAAGACCAAGACGAGAAGACGAAGAAGGGTCTACAGAAGCTTCAAGAGGTACTGGAATTGCTATTACAGAACCAACAGAAGAAGAGGTATTCACTTCGACATCCAGAGTCACTGCTAGGTCTTTACCTAGAGTTCCTCCTACTGAAGATCAGGCAAGATGGGATGCTAGAGATGCTTTAGCACTTTCATTCATAGCAATGAGTGTCAAAAAGCATATTCTACCTCAGATCAGATCTTGCAGAAGTTCTAGTCAAGCTTGGTTAAAGCTCGAGAATCTTTTTCAGAGCAGAAATCCTGCTAGGAAAGCTCACTTGAGGAGACAACTAGCAAATACAAGGATGAAAGCTGGTGAGTCAATTCAAACCCACATTACAAGACTCGTTGACTTGAGAGATCAACTTCTAAATGTAGGAGTTGAGATATCAAATGAAGAAATGGTAAATACGCTGATTAATTCACTTCCTATTTCATATCGATCTTTCATAACCACTCTTACCCTTACCACAAGAGATAGAGAGGTTACATTTGAAGAGTTAGAGTTCTTGTTGCTTCAAGATGAAGATCAGTTGAAGGGAATGGAAGAGAATGAAGAAGCACTTTCATCTTCATCAAAGGGTAAGAAGAAGAAGGATAAGAAGAAGGAACAAAAATCCAAGAAGGAAAGTAGGTCCCTTTCACCTTCTACTTCAGATTCTGTATCTACGACATCTAAAGAGAATTCTTCTAAGAAGAAGGTAAAAATATGTTCTTTTTGCAAGAAACGTGGACATATTCAGTCAGAATGTTATAAAAGGATTGCAGCAGAAAAGAAAAAGGCATCAGGTAATGTTGCAGAAGATGATAAAAAAGGGAAATCTCAAGGTGATTCTTATGCCTGTATCACTATTGAGGAAGTAGCTTTTGATCAAGCAGCTTTACAAGTTCTTTCAGCAAGTCCTTGGATATTCGACTCAGGTGCTACAAAGCATATGACAGGTTGTAGAGATGTATTTTCTTCTCTCTCCTATTCTTCAGGTAGAAGAGTTACTATTGCAGATGGCAATGATTTGGATGTTGTGGGAATCAGTACAGTAACCCTAAAGTCAAGAGAAGGTGGTAATTTTCAAATATCAGATGTCCTTTATGTACCTGAAATGAAGAAGAATCTGCTATCTATATCTGCATTTTTAAGTGATGGTTTTAAAGTTGTATTTGAGAAAGATCTTTGTAAGATCTTATCACATAAAGAAGACAAGTGTCTTTTACAAGGTAAGCATAAAGGAGGGGTCTTTGTTTTGTCAAAAATCAGTCAAGCATATGCAGTCAAATCTTCGTCACCGGTGGAAGATATGAAGCTATGGCATGAAAGATTTGGACATATCAGTTTTGGAGCTCTCAAGAATATCAAAGATATAGGTATGGTTGAGAGTTTACCCTCATTCAAGCTACCTGATGATTCAGATATATGTGAAGGTTGTCTTGAAGGTAAGATGCATAAACTACCTTTCAAGAAACATGGTCATATTACAGCTACCAGGAAATTGCAGATTATTCATTCAGATGTGAATGGACCTATGAGAGCAGACTCTATTCAGGGTTTCAGGTATTTTGTCCTATTTGTGGATGATTTTACAAGATACTCATGGATCTATGGTCTTAAGTCGAAGTCAGAAGTCTTTCCTATGTTCAAGAAGTTTGTAGCTATGGTTGAAAATGAAAGTCACGAAACTGTCCAGATTCTAAGAAGTGATAGAGATGGAGAATACTTGTCAAATGAGTTCCAGACATTTCTCGATGAGAAAGGTATTACTCGACACCTTACTATTGCTTATACTCCTCAGCAAAATGGTGTTGCAGAAAGAAAGAATAGAGTACTTGTTGAAATAATGCGGAGCATGATGGCGTCCAAGAAGCTTTCACCAAAATTCTGGTTTGATGCAGTACATACAGCTAATCACATTTTGAACAGGTCATCTACAAAAGCTTTAAAGGTAATCACACCGTATGAGGCTTATTATGGTAGAAAACCTAATGTGAGTTACTTCAAAGTGTTTGGATCACTTTCTTATGTACATGTTGAGAAAAAGGACCGAGGCAAACTAGATGTAAAGGCAAAGAAAGCTGTTTTTATTGGATATCCTGTTGAAAGCAAAGGATACAGGTTTTATGTTCCAGAAACAGGTGAAGTTATTCTTTCACGTAATGCTTATGTTGCTGAAGATAAGGTTTATGATAAAGAAGCAGAAATTCCGGAGTTCATTAGTGAAAATGACTATGGAATTTTTAGAAAGATTCTGGATGTAAATGTTCAGCCATATCAGGAGGGAGTTAAACCTCAAATTCCTAGTATTCAAGAAAAAATTGAAGAAAGAGGAATTTCACAACCTTCTACAGAATCAATTCCACAAGAGACTTTGATTCCAGAAATGGAAGAAGTTAAAGTTCCAGAAAGTCCTAGTACATCGACAGGACAAGTTCCAGAACCTGTGGAAGCTGAAAGTTCAGAAAAAGTTTCACCACTATTCAAGGATACACCTACGTGGTTATATCAGACTTGGAAAGATAGTGGTATAAAGACTTTTACTGGAAGAACAAGGAGTCAGACTAGACAACAACAACAAGATCATGTAAGAACAAGAAGTCAAACTAGACAGCAAAAAGATCATGTAAGTTTTGCTGAAGACTTCGAGATTCATGATATTTTGGCACTTACGACTGTTGAAGATGAACCTGCGTGTGTTAAAGATGCACTTAACATTCCTATTTGGAGAAAAGCTATGCAAGAAGAGATTGATTCTATTCATAAGAATCAAACTTGGCAGCTATGTGAGTTACCAGAAGGAAAGAAGGCTATAGGTGTAAAATGGATCTTTAAAATCAAAAGGAAAGCAGATGGTACTATTGATAGATACAAGGCCAGGTTGGTTGTCAAAGGATATGCACAACAAAAAGGTATTGATTATGATGAGACATTTGCTCCTACATCTAGGATGACTATTATTAGGTCAGTACTTGCTCTAGCAGCACATTTTGGTTGGCATATATATCAACTTGACATTAAGACAGCTTTTCTAAATGGTGATTTACACGAAGATGTGTATATTCAGCAGTCAGAAGGTTTTGAAGAGACAGGTAAAGAACACTTAGTGTGTAAGCTTATAAAAGCTTCGTATGGTTTAAAACAGGCACCTAGAGCATGGTATGAAAAGATACATACATATCTTTTATCCGTTGGTTTCCATAACTCAGATGCAGCTCCAACTCTTTATGTCAAAGCTGAAACAGGTATGATGATTATAGCAATCATTTATGTGGATGATATTATAGTCACAGGTCCCAGAGATGAAGATTTGCAGATGTTCAAAGAAGAATTGAAGCAAACATTTGATGTGAATGATTTAGGCATTCTACATTATTATCTTGGGATTCAGTTTCTGTTTCGAGATGAGTGTATCTACATGACACAGCGGAAGTACATTGAGAAACTTTTGGAAAGGTTTCAGATGGGTGATTCTAAACCTATGCAAACACCTATGGATCAGAACATATCTTTACAAATGGTAGCAGATGCAGAGCCATTTGATGCTACTCTATATAGTCAAGCAGTTGGTTGCTTGATATATCTTTGTAATACACGTCCTGATATACAGTTTGCAGTTTCTCAAGTATCAAGGTTCATGCAGAATCCGACAGTGTTACATTGGAAAGCAGTAAAGCGGATCTTTCGTTATTTGAAGGGAACTTCAAATTATGCTATGGTATTTTCAAAATCTACACATTTGTTACTAAAAGGATTTTCAGATTCTGATTGGGCAGGTGATAGAGACACAAGAAGAAGTACTAGTGGATTTTGTTTTTATCTTGGAGATTGTCTTATCTCATGGTATTCAAAGAGACAACCCACTATTGCCACTTCATCGTGTGAAGCTGAATATCGTGCAGCATTTACAGCTACTCTAGAGTCAGTATGGTTGCAGAAGATTTTCAGTTATCTTGATGTAAGAGTACATCAACCCATTCAGATATTTTCAGATAGCCAGAGTGCTATAGCTATAGCTAAGAATCCAGTGCATCATGCAAGGACAAAGCATATAGAGGTACACTACCACTATATTCGAGAGCAGATAGCTAAGAAGCACATTGAGCTAGTTTATGTTCCTTCTAGTGAGAATGTTGCAGATATTTTTACCAAAGCATTGACTAGAGATAGTCATGAGAAGATTTGCAGGTTACTGAATCTTGTACCAATATGACATTGAAGGAGGGATTGTTGGAAGTCAATGTCCTCATTGGTCCAGCAATTAAATTCAACAATTGTATTTATATATAAATCTTCCAGGCAGATGGAATGCTAATATATAGATTCCATTCTATATACTTCTATGGAAAGCTCACGGGCGCAACATCCATATAAGAGAATCCTTCGACACTCTTATACAAGTAACGACGGGCGCTCATGTGGTCTAGCCCATCGTTCTAAAAGCTTTCTCCGCCCACCCGGGTTCGAATCCCGTTAAACTCAACGCGAAGACATTTTTTTGTTTGCTTTTAGGAAACACACGGACGGGCTACGGATTTCTTGTCCGTTAGCGATCGCTTAGGTTTTCGTAGCTTTAAGCTTGAGGACATTGACTTCCAACAATGAGGACATTGACTTCCAACACACACACACACTCACTCTCCTTCTCTACTTTCCTTCTCTCTTTCTTACTTTCTTCCCCTTTCTCTTCCTTTCTTAGTCACTTCCTCTTTCCCCTTTTCCCTCTTTCTCATTTTTTGTTTCTTTCTCTCTTACACACACACACACACACTATTATTCTCTTTCTTTCTTTCTCAATCTCTTCCTCTTCCTCTTCCTTTCTTACCCACTCTATCTTTCTCTTTTTCTCTCTCACTCACTTTCCCCTCTTTTTCTTCTTCTTTCTTTCTCACACACACTCACTCTCTCACACTTCCTCTCACACAATCTTTCTTTCACACACTTGCACCCAACACTAATACTCACTATCATTCCCCTTTTAGATGCTCTAGAACATAAACTTGAGCACTATTCTACACACCTTCATATCCGAGCTCATACTTATATACACCAACAGAGCCGCACCCTTCCATGCATTTTTTTCTTTTTTGTCTTTTTACTCTCACTCTTAGAAAGTCACATAGATGCACACACACCAACTCACCAAGAGCATGAGACAAAGCTTCCAATCACTTCCCAAGTGATGGGAACTCGTCCGTAATGAAGCCTAACACAAGGTGCAAGTCAAAGATAAGACAATTATAACAAATGCATAGTGGAGGAGGTATACACACTAATCATCTCAGGTGCATAGTTAGGGGGGTATGCACATGTATCAACTTGTTGCAACTTGGATGAAGACTCCATAAGTGAATACTACATGTCTCTTAATAAAAAAACACATGTACCAAGATGAATCTAGGCAAATCCCAAATTCACCCAAAAGAAAGTGCAACTATAAGTTCATGGTAGTCAGCCACAAGAACATATAGCCATCAGCTCCATTATCCATATTGTCAAATGTTACCCCACTAATGTCATCAATCCTTAATAGAGTGGGCATAGAACTGTGAATCATACATGCTTACACACACTCCCATACACACATGACAAAATCGTAGGAAGCTCTATAAATGTCGTTTCTATCACTTCTGTACATGATGGAAACAATAGTCCCTGTTGACTTCTAAAGATTAAAAGGACTCATTTTGTTGTAATATATTGAACACTCTCTATTTTAGAGGGTTAATGAGATATATGTTAAGAGTATCATCCGATAGTTATATACTCGTATGGATGAATTCCTACTTCTTTTTACTCAAGAATAACATCATACCCATGGGAAAAGCTCTCTATCAATTCATTCTTTTCTCTAGACATAGATTAAAGGGGGTTATCGAGCAACATAAATTTTCTTAAATCTTGACCTTGCCGGTGCAAATATGTAATCATTAATGCTCAAGACATGCTCAAAAGAACGTAAATCCAAAATACCTCGGAGGTCTGCCTTTTTTTTACTAACAGAAACTCCATTTGCAATATCCTTGAGCTTTTTCCTTATGCCCTCATCTATGCTTGAAACTCGATTCCCCTTCATGCATTGTGAAGAAGAGTTGCTGCAACACATTAAGTTGAAGAATGCAATTTTGGAGATGCACCCCAGTTCATATAGCTACAACCCATTCTCTTTGACTAGTGGAAAAATATTCGCTACCCATTCTTCATCTCATCAGGATCTTGACCTCCAAAGTTTGCAATCTTCTGGAAAATCATTGGATGACTCCCAAAAGAGATTCACGAGATGTGATGATGAGCCCCCTCCTTGTTGTACCCCCGAAATATGAACAAAGGAAAACTCCCACTACCTCGGAGTCCTCTGCCTCCTATCAAATGAATCCTCTGCATCAGAAAGTTTTCCTAACTTTACATACATGTCAACCAATGCATTGCCAACGAATGTATGCTACTCTTTTTTATTGATCGAATCAAATCAGAAACACACCTCAATCAAGCACATATATTGTGAAATAAATGCCCATTAGGACACCAAAGATTAACAACTCATGGAGCTAACATACTCCCCTTTCGTTGCTTGGGATCTTGTCCTCACCAAGCGTTTTTGCGACCTGCGCAACCTTGCTTTTTACCTGTCACTCATTCAAATGGTTAGCTCACTTCCGTGGAGATACCTAAAGCACCATCATTTAATCATCCCAATCATTCAACTATAACCAATCTCACACATGCATATTCCCAGTTCTGTATTCCTACATAGTCATCATGCACAAAAATTTCTTCAACCATTCAACTCATCCTACCATCCATACCATTACCTATGTTAGTGCACTCACATACCCACATCCATTGCACCATGGCTCAAATGTTCATATACCTGCTCAAGCACAAATCCTTCCTCATCTCACTTTGTCTTGCAATGAAACCTCAAACAAAAACCATGTCATCCATACACTTGGCTCAATCCAAGTCATAAATTAGTAAACAAAATCTTTTGAACTCAAAAAGGATATCAAGATGCAAACATGAATTAGCTCTCGAAGACTTGAATACCATGTCGAAGCCCTTCCTCATCGTCACACCCTTCTAATCTGCTGACTCGTCAAAAGAGATTAGACCCACAAAAACATGCAAAAAGAAAAACAACAAAAACATGTACTCATTGTGCATCTACATTCCATATTTCCTTCTATACATGCTATGTATATGAAAGAAAAAATGAGACCTTGTAAAGCATAGCCTTACCTCACATCCCAAAAAATAGATCACCCAACATGAAGCGAGATGTAAATAAATAATTTTTAAGAAGCATACACCATTACCCACCTTTGGAACGAGCTTATCAATAACATAAGAAGAGCCAATTCTGATAAGTTGCTTACAAACTAACCAACCATGCACATATAATAATTATACCTTCGTCAGTGTTGGCCTCAAGTGGATTGATCTATCATCAATCAATGCCTCATCTATTTAGATACATACATGCAAAAAACACATCCTTCCAGGCAATCAATGGCCTCCTCCTATCTGTCTCTCCCCCTCAAGAGTGGAAATTTTTCTTCTCCCTTTTTTCTTTTTGTTTATTTTTAATTCACGAGTTGACCTATGTTGCAACTAGATGCGATTCGTGGCTCTAACCACCCAGAAAGGTTTGTTCCACCTATCTACCAACAAAACATATTGTGCAACAAAACATACATGATGTATACACATATATACAATTGCTAGCCCATAACGAAGCTGGGTGTGGCTCATGGTCTTGACCACCTGACCAAGATGGTTCCACTCACCTATCAACCCACTATGGTGCATAGCCAACTAGGATGACTCCACTTGCCTACTAACCCATCATAGTGCACTGGTGCACATATATATATGTTTCTGTTTTTGTTTTTGTTTTTGTTTTTGTTTTTTTTTCCCCATTTCCCATGTCCTGAGAGTTAGGGAGAGAAAGGAAGGAGCATATATCCCACCCTTCCTACAGATTATGCATACACAAGAAACAAGAAACACATCCATGGAAGTTGATAGATCAATCTGCTCCTTGCTGTTACTTCCTAGGGCATAAGGATTATATGACATAATCAGTTAATCACAAACATGCTTACCAAACAAGATTTCATTATCTTATCTATAAGTTCTTTCCTTAGGTGTAATGTTTTACAAGCATCCTCAAAAATTCCTACTTAGTCTCGTTCAGAGTCGATGATTGATGTTCTCCAAGAGGTGAGTCTGGCTCCACTTCAAGAGCCTCATCATCGTTGTGTATAACTAACTAATTTGCCCATTCCAAACAAATTTCATTTACCTCACTAGGTATCGTGTGCATGACATTATAGTAAAAATATGGACCATCTACATACCCAACCCAACAAAGCAAATAATCCTCGAACTATGGAAATGGAAAGTCGATGTCAAGATCTTGGTTCAAAAAACATACCAATCAATGGGCCTCTTCCATTTGTAGGCTCTCGATAGGTATCTCCATGCTCGCTAGTGCTTGATCTGCAAAATATATCACAAGATTGAATAGGGCATTTTGGTATCCTTGATCAGCCATCTATCACCTAGTTCCTAATGATCCTACATAACAACAAATTTGATTTATTAGTTTCAGTGATCTCAACCAATAAGAGGTAAATTGTCTGATGAAAAAGAGAATGTCACTATAGCTTTGTTCCCTTATCCAAGTGGGGTTGGATAAGGGAACGAAGCTATAGTTCGAATATGTTTTGTATGATTCCTCCATAAACCTCTCTCAAGCTTCAGCCCTTTGAGTGGCTCCCTCTTGTCTTTGTGTTCGAGTTCTTCTTGAGGAAGAATTTTCTTCGTTCATGTACTAGGCATTGGGTCCAAGAGCTTGGCCAATGTGTAGCACGACACTCTCTTATAAAGATGTACCAACCAATCCCTAGCAAGATTGCCAAAATGATGAGGTCCTAAGCCCAAGGGAAAGATGCTTATACATGCTTATGGTTTGCCCAAATTTCTTGAGATCTGTCAGCTTTTCTTACTCTTAGTCCACATTTCTACTCGAATGTATTTGTAGATGAGGGGAGAGTGAAAACCCTAGTGCATATACAAACCAAGACCTCAAATTGTAAGTGGTGTCTCTTGCGATCTCTCTCTCCTTGCTCACCTTCTTTTTCTCTTACTCTCTCTTTCTTTCTCTCCTTCACTCACTCTTCCTCACTCCCTCTCTTACTCTCACTCTTACACCTGCTCTCTCTCTCTCACACACACACATACACACACACACAGACACTTCATTGCACTTTCCCTCTTCCTCTCTCACTTACATTCTTTCACTCGCACACACACTATCTCTCTCTCTTTCACACTCTCTCTTTCTCTCTCTCTTTCCCACTTTCCCTCTCTCTCTCTCTCTCTCTCTCTCTCTCTTTCTCTTTATTTCTTTCTTTCCTCTCTCTTTCTTTCTCACTCTCCTTCTTCCTCTCTTTCTCACACACTCCCACACACTCTTCACACACACACTCTCACTCTCCTTCCCCACTCTCTTTCTCTTTTTTTCACTCTCTTACACACTTCACTCTTCTTCTCTCTTTCCTTCACACTTCCACCAACTCCCTTTCTCTCCCACTCTCTCTCACTCTTCTTGAATCTTTTTCTTACTCCTCTCACACTCTTCGCTCTTACAATTTCTCTCATTTCTCCTCCCTCTCACTTACTCTCGCACTCTCTCTCTCTCTCTCTCTCTCTCTCTCTCTCTATATATATATATATATATATATATATATATATATATATATATATATATATCTCCTTCTCTACTTTACTTTTCTCTTTCTTACTCTCTTCCGCTTCCTCTTCCTTCCTCACTCACTTCCTCTTCCCCTTTTTCCCTCTTTCACTCTTCTTCATTCTTTCTATCTTACATATACATACACTCACACACTCACATACACACACACACTCACATACACACACACACACACTATTGTTCTCTTTCCCTCTTTCTCACTCTCTTCCTCTTCCTCTTCCTTTCTTACTCACTCTCTCTTTCTCTTTTTCTCTCTCACACACACACTCTCCCACACTTCCTCTCAAAAAATATCTCTTTCACACATGCACCCAACACTAATACTCACTACCATTCCCCCTTTAGATGCAATAGAGCTTACACCTATGAACTATTCCACACACCTTCATACTTGAGCTCATACCTATATACACTAGCAAAGCTGCACCCTTTCATGCATTTTTTTTTCTTTTTTTTCTTTTTACTCTCACTCTTAGAAAGTCACATAGATGCACACACACCAAATCACCAAGAGCATGAGATAAAGCTTCCAATCACTCATCAGGTGATGGGAACTCGGCCATAATGAAGCCTAACACAAGGTGCAAGTCAAAGATAAGACAATTATAACAAATGTGTATGTTCACGTATACATGTACATGTATGTGTATGTGTACATGTACATATATGTGTATGTGTGCATGTACATGTGTATCTATGTGCACATGTACATATTTTGTATTTGGACATATACATGTACGCATATGTATATGTGTACATTTATGTTTATGTGTATGTGTATGTGTATGTCTATTTATATGTGTATGTGTATGTGGTATGTTTATATGTTTGTGTATGTGTATGTATATGTGTATGTGTGTGTATGTATATGTATATGTGTATGTGTATGTGTATGCATGCATATGGTATGTGTATGTTTATGTATATGTGTATGTTTATGTGCATGCTTATGTGTATGCGTATCTGTATGTATATATGTATGTGCATGTGTATATGTAGGTGTTCTATCTGTATATTGTTGAGATATCAAGTTCAACATGTGATGATTGAGGATGAAACATACAAATTTTGATTTCTCCTGCATATATAGTAGCTACACTGATATATCTCAGGGATATTTTGAACGAGCTTCATGAGATTTATCTATCAAGAGTGACGACACATTTATTTCTTGCAAACACACTCATTCACATGAATTAGACTTTTCTTTATTCATTGATCTTTATACATTGTATCTTTTTTATTGTATATGTAATAGAAGAAGTAGAATAAGTTCATTCTTCCTTGCCTCAATTCATGTGTGATCCTCTCCTTGTGTTTCAGAGTGTGTGAGAGCTCTCTTCATTATCTCCTTTCTCCTTACATGGTATCAAATCTAGTGTTACTGTATAGAGCTCATGAAGAAAGTCAAAGTTGAAGAGTTCGTAAGAAGGCATGGAGAACATGCCCTTTGAAAACTATCAAAGATTGCTATGAAATTTGGTGTGTAAGTAGAAGGCACCAAATTATTTTTAAAAGTTTTCCTTTTAGGATCACTTGTTTTGCTCATATTTCTATTTTGAAGCCATTTCGACATCTATTTCAATCCTAAACATTGGAGCCCACCAAAAAATGAGTTTGTAAAATTATATATTGCTTTTTGTTCTTCATCTCTCCAAAAATATTTTAGATCTAAGATTTCACGCAATTCCATTTATTGTTGATACATGAAAAGTGTGTTATGAGTATAAATTGTCAAGTCAAAGTGGGATAGTGTTTAAGGAGAGATACTAATTCTAGCGCTTTTGCACTATTGTAAATTGCTACATAAATGACAGGCACTAATGGAATGAGTCAACTCATGATAGATACATTAGACAAAAGTAACTTTCATGCTTGGAGATTTAGAATGAAAATTTTTTTATGGGAAACTACTTGAAGTATATCAAATGCGAGAATAAAAATCCCTTGAAATTACTAGAGAGGAATCATATGTTGGAAGTGAGGTAGGCCCTAAGGCTCATGTCACAGGTCCATGGTTCCATAGTTCTAGTCATGTACAACATTAATTCCAGCAATCTTCCATATTGACAAAACATGAACATACCACAACGTAATCATAAAAATGATGAGACAAAGATAGAGAAAGAATAGACGACATGTGTAAGGTGTTATGTAAGCCATCGCTTACTCATAGTATCATATATACCAATGTTCAATGTACAATGTGGGAGCAAAATTCTCAAAGTTATGTGATGAGAAATAGATGAATGAGTGAATGTACAATGTCACAAACATATTCAGATGTATGGGCAGTAATCTGAATATATATGAGATGTGTGACCTTATAGGTTATAGAAGAGTGAATATGAGTGACTGAAAGAGGAAGGATCAGTGTGAAACTGATAGTCAACAAACCCTCATCTGAACTTAGGCTATGGAAGACCCTAAGTCAGATACGTGTGTGAAAAGATCACATACTTATAAAGTAGCATAGAATGCTAACAAGTTTGCTGCAGGAAATCCTCAAACTCATGTGAACACACCTTCTCAAACACCTCATCAAAATATGCATAAAGCATATACGTACTGTTTCTCTTGTACCTATGCCCAATAGGACTCCTCCTGATATGAACGCCAAGGCCTCCATAAACTTCAAGTAGTACCTGTGTGCATAAAGAGAATATGTACCTAAATACTTAACATAAGATGTGAATCTTATGTTAAACACCATCCAATGTCTTTGAAGTAGCCCGACATCTTCTTGTAGAAGACAATCTTCAACCTAATATCTTCCTGTAGAAGATAATCTTCAAATACACCATGTAGATGGCACCATCCAATGTCTTTGAAGTAGCCCGACATCTTCTTATAGAAGACAATCTTCAACCTAATATCTTCCTGTAGAAGATAATCTTCAAATACACCATGTAGATGGTCGATCCTCACCATCAAGCTGCTAATGACCAAGTCTTCTTGCCATGAACAAGAGATAACCTCCTCTCCATGAGCTAGAGTGTGATCACACCCTTCATCTTCTCCAAGAAGAATCATTAAGAAGAACTCCATAGCTGCTCCTCAACATGCTTCAAGTTAGCACCATGGCTACCCCATGTGCTAGAAGAAACACTACCTCTATTGAGGTCCAAGCTCCAAGCTTGTGTTGAATACTAGGTGAAGGATACATACAAGTGAGCCAAGCACTTGTTTATATAGTATTCTTGTTCCCTTGAAAAGCAATAATAAAGCATAAAAACTTCTACGATCGCATACGAAAATCTCTCCGCCATCCATTGCGTTTTTGGAAAAACATACGCGTTCGTTGTTCATCGCTTTTGGTCCATTGTTTTATAAAAAACAAAAGCTTCTTTTCTTCTACGTGATGCTGGCAGCGGGGATCGAACTCGTGTGGGCACATTAGGAATCACGTGGCTTAGCCACGTCACATACTGGCTTTACTTGTACAAAGGGTAAACTGAATAGCTATACTATCTGTATACTGCGAGCTATGTGGACTATTGGGACATTGTTTTCCAACAATCCCCCCTTCAATGTCACAATGGTACAACCTGGATTGTATCTGCAAACTTTATAATCTGCAAATTACCACAAGCTTCAAGCTTGTATTCCCGCATTTCAGAAAAAGTCTTCTTTAAAACTGAATTTGACATTCCTTCAAGAAACTTGAACTTGCTAAATATGAACCATAATACTTGAGAAAATATGCAAACTAGATATCCAATAGTGTACACATCAAGCAATCACTGCTTGACAACAAATGTAGCATGTACTGACTCTGAACCTGCTATCTCCTGTCTTCAAAAACCTGAAAACATACACTAGGATCCATATATTTGCATTTACCTTCCAAAAAGGTTTCTCAACGTACTTCTGCTGTGTCATGTAAATACACTAAAAAAAATCAGGAACTGAATCCTGGAACCTGTGACTGTCAACTCACAACTTAGTGTATTATGAACACTGATGGTTCATCTCTAACTGTACTCAAGTCATGTCAACTCATCTCAATTGAAATCAACTGAAATATGAGTCAAAAAATCTATGATGTCATCATGTCTTCATCCTTTAAATCCTTCATACCTCTTTCCTTCAGAACTTGGTATAAACATATATGTGCGCAATTCTGAAATATACCTTTCTGAAATATCAAGATTCTCTTCAATAGAACTCTGGAACCTTCTCCTGAACAGGAACATCCTAACAGGAACTTTCTCCAAACATTCTTCTTCTTCCTTCTTCTTTCAAAGCTGGAACATAAAGAGAACCTGACAAAGGAAATATAGGAATACCTGAAATAGGAATACATGTAAGTATGAATCTGCATTCTTTTACATATGGCTGAAAATAAGTCTTCATGTTTCATCACCCCTCCTGGATGACTTAACACTAGTATCCAGTATTCTTCAAATATATCAGACTTTATGAAATTTGGAACGTCTTCCTTCTTCAATAAATCTGATCTTTAGTAATCAATACCTGTATCTGAAACAAAATCTCTGAACCCTTTTTATTAGCACTGTACACATGCCAATAGCTTTCCATGTCATTCCTCAGCTTTCCAACTTGTAGAATAAGGTTAGCTAATCCTAACATAACAAAACCTTGCTGAAAGCATTTTAGGACTCATAACCTTTTGTAACATAACAAGTATCTTCTTCTATCTCTGTAACACAAATCTGATAGAATCTGAATCTTTGACTTACTTCTTACAATGCTAAGAATCTTACAAAACAAAGGACAAATAACAGAATCATAAATACTCAAGATCATACAAGATCTATTCAAGATCAATGATCTCTTCTGTGTAGAATCTGTTGTCATCAAACCTTCATGACTGAATGTTTGATTTACTTCTTGAATGTCTCCAAGTGTCCATGCTTCTCAAAAAGTTGTAAAACTTTTCTTCAAACAAAGCCTTTCCAAGAATCTGCAATTCTTACTTGAAACATAAGTGGACAAACTTCTCACCTTGAGAACTCCAAAAGCTGCAAGTTGATACTTCATAACTTTCATATTTTACCCAGGTGAAATGTGACAGTACCTGCTTGACTTTCTTTTGGCTAACTCCACTTCTCAATCAAGTGATAGGATCTGATGGAACACATTTTTGAATACAAACATGTATCCAAAAAACTAGACAATCATAAAAAGTAGATTCTTCAACTGACTGGTACATCAACAAGCTGAATTTTCTGAAGTTTTCTGAAAATATTGAATATGAGGTAACCTTTTCCAAACATAAAACCTCAACCCAAGTCTTCAACATCTGCTACAGAAAAATCTTTTACCTCAAGAGTTAGATAAAGAAGAAATATACTTCTCTGCAACCTGTCATATACAAAGTAGCTCTCTATTGACACTCCAAGAATTCTTTGAGGGAACATATAAGCTGCCCGCTTAAAAAGCTTCAACATAACTCATACACATATGAGTGCTTTTGTTTCTCTCGATGCAATTCTTTTTCAAATCTACTAAATCATGACCAAGTGTAATGCAAAACAAGAAACAGCTTCTTCTTTAAACAAGATGTTCTCGTAGACTTGTCTTTGGGTGTAGAGGATAAAATAGGAAAAGTATATGGAAGTATATGAGAAAAGGAAGCCTTACTTTTCTTTTTGAAATGATGACTTTCTTCTTCTGCACCTTTCTTCCACCTGATGATGTCAACATCTTCAAACTTCTCTTCCATACCTTTTGTTATCTTCATCTTGAAGTAGCAAACACTCTTGACTTCTTCGAATGAAATTTTCTCTTCCTCTAATACTAAGAGTAAGAGATAAAACAAACATGGTATACAAATGGAAGTGAATATAGAATCATGTTTTATCATCTCCTCATATCTCTGAATCAAAATTCTACTTCAAATGTCTGAAATGACTAAATTCACCAATCTTTTTGTCTGAATGATGAATTACCCTTCTAGAGTTACCTTCTCTAGATACATGTGTACCTTGATATCCAACCAACTTACAACAGAAAATTGGCTGAAAACAAAACTCATCTCATCTCTGTACTTGTCTTCTTAGATGAACTTTCTTGCCATGAAAGAGATTTTTCAAAACTCTCTAGAAAAACCTCTAGATACCTGTTTTGATGTAGCCTTTAACTTTCAAATGATGAAAGTGTATAAAAGCACTCCTTGAAACCTTCAAATCTCTTCATAACTGCTCTTCTAAGATATGACCTGCAAATGATAATCTGATAGTAGAAAGTGATACCTGTGATTTGATGTTGATCTAATTCCTTCATCTTCTCTAAACCATTGTTCATCCTTGAATTTGAAGTAGTCTTCTCTTCATCAAGTCTGGGTCTTCAAATAATACTTTTGTAAAACAAAACATGAATATACCACAACGTAATCATAAAAATGATGAGACAAAGATAGAGAAAGAATAGACGACATGTGTAAGGTGTTATGTAAGCCATCGCTTACTCATAGTATCATATATACCAATGTTCAATGTACAATGTGGGAGCAAAATTCTCAACCACTCTATGTGATGAGAAATAGATGAATGAGTGAATGTACAATGTCACAAACATATTCAGATGTATGGGCAGTAATCTGAATATATATGAGATGTGTGACCTTATAGGTTATAGAAGAGTGAATATGAGTGACTGAAAGAGGAAGGATCAGTGTGAAACTGATAGTCAACAAACCCTCATCTGAACTTAGGCTATGGAAGACCCTAAGTCAGATACATGTGTGAAAAGATCACATACTTATAAAGTAGCATAGAATGCTAACAAGTTTGCTGCAGGAAATCCTCAAACTCATGTGAACACACCTTCTCAAACACCTCATCAAAATATGCATAAAGCATATACGTACTGTTTCTCTTGTATCTATGCCAAATAGGACTCCTCTTGATATGAACTCCAAGGCCTCCATAAACTTCAAGTAGTACCTGTGTGCATAGAGAGAATATGTACCTGAATACTTAACATAAGATGTGAATCTTATGTTAAACACCATCCAATGTCTTTGAAGTAGCCCGACATCTTCTTGTAGAAGACAATCTTCAACCTAATATCTTCCTGTAGAAGACAATCTTCAAATACACCATGTAGATGGCACCATCCAATGTCTTTGAAGTAGCCTGACATCTTCTTGTAGAAGACAATCTTCAACCTAATATCTTCCTGTAGAAGATAATCTTCAAATACACCATGTAGATGGTCGATCCTCACCATCAAGCTGCTAATGACCAAGTCTTCTTGCCATGAACAAGAGATAACCTCCTCTCCATGAGCTATAGTGTGAGCACACCCTTCATCTTCTCCAAGAAGAATCATTAAGAAGAACTCCATAGCTGCTCCTCAACATGCTTCAAGTTAGCACCATGGCTGCCCCATGTGCTAGAAGAAACACTACCTCTATTGAGGTCCAAGCTCCAAGCTTGTGTTTAATACTAGGTGAAGGATACATACAAGTGAGCCAAGCACTTGTTTATATAGTATTCTTGTTCCCTTGAAAAGCAATAATAAAGCATAAAAACTTCTACGATCGCATATGAAAATCTCTCCGCCATCCATTGCGTTTTTGGAAAAACATACGCGTTCGTTGTTCGTCGCTTTTGGTCCATTGTTTTATAAAAAACAAAAGCTTCTTTTCTTCTACGCGATGCTGGCAGCGAGGATCGAACTCGCGTGGGCGCAATTGAGTCACATGGCTTAGCCGCGTTGCCTACTGGCTTTAGTTGTAGAAAGAGTAAACTGAATAGCTATACTATCTGTATACTGCCAGCTATGTGGACTATTGGGACATTGTTTTCCAATAATAAGACTTTTGAAGAACAAGTTCTGAAGTATTACAAGCTCCAAGCTTGTGTTGAATACTAGGTGAAGGATACATACAAGTGAGCCAAGCACTTGTTTATATAATATTCTTGTTCCTTTGAAAAGCAATAATAAAGCATAAAAACTTCTACGATCGCATACGAAAATATCTCCGCCATCCATTGCATTTTTGGAAAAACATACGCGTTCGTTGTTCGTTGCTTTTGGTGCATTGTTTTATAAAAAACAAAAGTTTCTTTTCTTCTACGCGATGCTGGCAGCCGGGATCGAACTCGCATGGGTGCATTAGGAGTCACATGGCTTAGCCACTTCGCCTACTGGCTTTACTTGTACAAAGTGTAAACTGAATAGCTATACTATCTGTATACTGCCAGCTATGTGGACTATTGGGACATTGTTTTCCAACATCATATTATAGACTAGTTAAGATCATATGAAGAGTGGAATCAAGGAGCATGGAAGGTAATGTATTTGCTGTGTATTACCATTCAAGGAAGCATTATTGGGTAGATATAAGAAACCAATACTCCAAAAGAGGCTTGGAAAAGTTTGGTCACATTGTATGAGAACAATACAAGGACACAAAATTGAGCTACATACATGCAAGAAAAAGAGTTTGTTATTAAGTGATTAAACCTAAAACATCAAAATATATATGAGTCATTTGCATCTATTAGTGTCAATGTAGATGATGATGATAAGGTTGAACTATGACTTGATAGTTTAGGAGCTACATATAAGCAGTTCATAATTTCGATTTAGACAAGACCAAATATTCCAAATTTTGTGGATCTTCTATCCATAATAATAATTGAATAAAAGAACCTTGTTGAAAACTCAAACTCCCAATGAAAATCTAGTTTTGAGCAAGTATTCTACTATGGAGAGGAAGAGGGTAAGGCAGAGGCTGCGAAAGTGGAAGAGGAAACAATAACTAGGAACAATGTCACCAACAAACTAATGGAGAAGGTACATAGTAGTTTCGAGGTAGGGGGAGCTAAAGAGGGTATAGAATTTTCCAAAGAAATGAGAGTAAGGGATGATAGAATTTTGGTAAACCTAGTCACTTTGAGAATGATTGTAGGTTGAAGAATGAAAACAATAGAAAGGAACAAAACAACTATGCATCCACAAGAACAAATGGTTTGGAGAAGTTGGTGATCTAGCATCATATGATGAACACAATGTCCATTGAGTTTTAAAAATCCAATGGTAGCATCTTGTACGTTGATTCAAGCATGCCCACCCATGGAGATGGTTTAGTAGATTCTAGAAATTTCCATTTCTTGGATTTGCTCAAAATAGATGATGATACATTACAGCTTATCGAGCATACATGTAACATAGCACTATTGATGGAGGATAAAAATTTAAACTATCTTTTTTATGTGTTTCATGTTTCTAATATAAAAATGAACCTAGTTTCTATTGTGCAAATGGTTGAACAAGGATACAAGTTAACTAATGGGTTATATATGGAAGAGTACAACAAGAATGGAAGGGGGATTACCAAAGGGAACAAAGTGGGTAGGACGTTTACCTTGAATGCGAAAATTCCTGAAATGAATGCAAACATTTTTGCAGAAGGTGTAGGATTTATTGTCAATGTAATGATATTGCACAAATGAATAGGACATCCAAATTTGTAGAGGTTGAATTTGATGCAGTTAAAGGAGCTTTCAACAAACTACCAAAATTTAAGGTTGTAGAGATGCAAAAGGTATGTGAAGAATGTCACTGTGGAAAACAATCATGAGAATCATTTTCACATCACAAACATGTCAATGAGAATGTACTAGAAATAGTACATACAAATGTTTGGGGTCCTACAAAGACCACATGCATGGAAGGCTACAAGTTTTATGTCTCATTGATTACCATATACAAAAAATATGGATATACTTCACAAAGGAGAAGAGTGAGATAGTTAATTTCAAGTCTCTGGTGGAAAATAAGAGAGGGAATTACATTAAAAAAGTAAGATATGATGGAGGAGGTGCATACATATTAAATAAATTCAATTTTTTTTTAAAGAGCCATGGAATTTGAAGATAGTTTCATGTAGGTACACACAATATCAGAATGTAATTGTTGAACACAAAAGTAGACATATTGCAGAAATAACAAAATTGATAAAAATATGCCTCATTGTTATTGGGCAAAAGCTCTACACACCATTGTATAAATCATGAATAGAATTCGAACCATTGATGTACATCAAGTAACACTCAAAGAAGTTTAAAAGTAAAAATCCAAACTCATCACACATGAAAATGTTTGGTTGCATTGCATATGTACATGTTCCATATGAGTTGAGGATGATGATTGATCCAAATGCACAAAAATGCATTTTCATTGGGCACTCCCTTGAGAAATCCAAACCAACTGATTAGGTGCTCGCATCTATGAGGATGATTTGAGGGCATCTATGGTCTATTTGAGAAACCCTTAGTAGCCTTATGGTATAAATTTCATGTTCAAGTTTGAGAAGGGATCCTATATAGGTAAATAGGGAGCTATGTATGTTGTTATTAGTCAACCTGATAGAATTGATGACTTTGAGACCATTCTCCTTGAGTTAGAAGCTAGAGATCTAAAGGAAGAGGATTAAGAGGATGTACAAAATACTCATAGAAGAAAATGAGTTGACTAGTAGTAGCCACAACCAAGATATCTCAAGACAACACAACCATAGAGTTCTATGCAAATGAAGCTAATGATGAACCGTTTTAGAGATTTAGGTCAAACAAACCTTAGACCAAGAATGAGTTTCTTCTGCATGAATTCAAGGACCCAAAGAACCTAGGAAAAACAAACTATATGAGTAATGATTTGGAATGGATGTACGTAGTCTCAAATTCTAGTAAGAAAACCCGCCTTTGGTAGGGAAAAAAGTTGTTCATTCTACACAAACCTTTGGTGTCACACAAGCACACTAATGCAGGTCATGCTAGCACTTAGGTGGCCAAAGAGAGAAATCAAGAGAAGCCCCCGAAGTGTGCTTTGTACATAACCTAGAAACGTGTAGATTGGAACAAGAAACAAGTAAACCACACACAGAGAGAGATAGACGAGAGAGAGAGGGGGGAGAGAGAGAGAGAGAGAGAGAGAGAGAGAGAGAGAGAGAGAGAGAGAGAGAGAGAGAGAGAGAGAGAGAGAGAGAGAGAGAGAGAGAGAGAGAGAGAGAGAGAGAGAGAGGGAGGGAGGGAGGGAGGGAGGGAGGGAGGGAGGGAGGGAGGGAGGGAGGGAGGGAGGGAGGGAGGGAGGGAGGGAGGGAGGGAGGGAGGGAGGGAGGGAGGGAGGGAGGGAGGGAGGGAGGGAGGGAGGGAGGGAGGGAGGGAGGGAGGGAGGGAGGGAGGGAGGGAGGGAGGGAGGGAGGGAGGGAGGGAGGGAGGGAGAGAGAGAGAGAGAGAGAGAGAGAGAGAGAGAGAGAGAGAGAGAGAGAGAGAGAGAGAGAGAGAGAGAGAGAGAGAGAGAGAGAGAGAGAGAACTAGAGGGCATAGATCGCATAGAGAAGATAATGAATCCCCTTACCATGGCAAAGGGAACACTCGAGAACATTGAGGCCCTCATAGGTAGTTAAAACCATGAAGAACTATTTCGATGGCACATGAGATCCTTACGGTCAACTCGCAAAATTTAAGTAGCTATTGAGGGCGAAAAAAGTGGAGGACTTGTTCAGTCAATATGAGGCATTTTAGTTATACACTGAAGGGAACATTCCGAGCATGGTTTTAACCATTCAATCAGGACAACTACCTAGAAATCTCACAGTTGATGGAAGCATTCATCACTGAGTTCTCTAAGAGTGGAATTAGACACAATACTTCATCCTTGATCCAAAGCTTCTAGTAGACTCCCCAAGAGATTGTGCGATTAACAAGATGAGGATTTGAGCAATACATAGAGATATGTCTGCTCCTAGAACAACCTAAACAAACTAAAAACCTTTCCTTATTTTTGGATGGCCTCTTTAGTAGAAAGCTATGATTTTATGTATATCTAAAAGAGACAAACACAATAGATCCATGTGTGAGAATGTGCATAGAAAAAGAGGAAAAATTAGGAGAGGAATTGAAGGCCTCAAAGCTCTACGAGAGATCATAATGCTCCTCTAGTACCACATCAAAACCATCATTGTCCATTCAAGAACTAGCTGAATTAGTGGCTCAAAATCTAAGAGGAACCTTTGAAAATAGGCAAAATTAGAAAGTGATCATATTGCAACATTACTACACATGTGGAGATGATCACATGGCTAATGCATGCCCCATGCAAACTCCCAATGCATTACTAAGAGTCTCATACTATTGCACAATTGAGAGGAAATACACCAATCATATAGCACAAGATTGCCCCTACAAAAAGAAAGTGATAAGATAGAACTACCAACAACCATATACATATCAACAACAATATCACACTCCACTTGGTATCATGAACCAACATGCATAAAACACCCTTATCAATCACAACGTAGAACAAAACCTATAATAGGTTAGCAAACACCACCTCCAACCAATGTACTCTTAGTTGAGTATGTAGAAGCATAAGAAAACCAAGAAAGAGATTTGAATCGTATATCCCCCTTGATCACAAAGAATAATCCAAGTACAAATAGCTTTGACTCTTCACATGGCAATAATGTACCCGCCTACTAGATGGAGTCACCAAAGAACTCTAAGACTGAGAATGAGGCTCCACCACTAGAATATAGTTGGGAACCCAATTATTCTAACATCATGTATCTATGTTCCAACCCTAGACCTTAGATGAGGCAAGTACGGGCACAAGTTCCTAGAGGAACTTGTTTTAGATCCCAATGAGATCATGGAATACGTGAATGTCCCGACCCCCTACTTATAGCATAGCCTTACTCTCTCACAATTCAAGGATTTTGTTCTAATTGTAGTGAACACCTCATCCAAGAGTGGTTTAAGAACCCTAGTAATGCTTCAAAAATCATCTTGATCAAAATAGAAGGCATAGTGTAGAGTTCAAGTGAAAATCCACCCAAGTTAGTTCCAATTTGAGCAATCACTAGAGCACAAGCTTTGCAATAAGACAAACAAGGGGATCAAGAAAAAGAATGAAAATCAGGTGAAACAAGAGAGCCCATTAGAAAGAAAACTAAAACATAGAAAGACACTAGAGAAAGAGTGAAGCAAAAGTGGTCAAAACAACTATCTGAATTAGAGGATAGTATTGAAGAAACCACAGCTAAGATTGTGGAGTTGATGTCTCAAGCCTCAACAAAAACACAACCCATAGCTAAGCCTGGATCATCATAGACTCCATTCCAAGAAACTTGAATATGATTTTTAGAGATTACCAAGCACAAATTGCAAAAATACAAAACACAAATGAATTAGATAATATTTATCCTAGAGTGGACCTAGAGGTTGAAAGAAAAAAATCTGTTCATTAAAATGTTAGAACTAGAGCTATGGAAACATGTAGCAAACCAAGTTCGAGAACTTGATAGTTCTCACTCAAAGGTAGAATCCAAATGAAAAGTCCTCGAGATCCCAATAGACTAGATAGAAGATATCAGTGAAGGAGAGGAAGGAAACACATATCTCCCAATTACCTACCAAGGGCACACTACCAGACCAATCCTAAAGTTAGGTGCAGGTGTCTCCATTGCAACCACATCCTCATGGATTCAATGGGGCAAGCCAGCCTTACAACCCACTAGAATCAAACTTCAAATGGAATATAACGACATTGAACAACCATTAGGATTGTTGGAAGGAATCACTCTCATTACTTATGGTGTAGAGTTTGAACACACATTTTCCATATGCAAGTTTGGGAAGAACCGTGCGTATGAGACAATTTTAGGTAGAATGTTTATGAGACAATTACAAATAGTGCAAGGTTGGGTTACTATTTCCTTGTACTTACAACACCTAGGGGTAGCTACTAAGGTCAATCGGAAGATTAACCCTATAGATATGTCTAGCCCCTATAGTGGAATCCCATCCACAAGGCACAAAAAAACTCTGAGGCAATGGACTCTATTATTTCTTTGGATCCTTCATGGATACATGAAGAAACACACTTATGGATGTGTAAAATTGTCAAAGAAGAGGAGGGATGACTAGAAGCTAGAAATATGAGAGTTTCATAGAATATTTAATCAAGACAAGATGCAACCTATGCAACTATGCTATTTGTAGATGAGAAATTTGAACCCCATGGTTGTGCAAAAACATTAGCAACAATGGGCATAACACTCAATCAATGACAATGGACTGCCCATTCTCATGAGGATGGTTATGATATATCTTTATTTATGTGTAAACCCTTAGAAGAAGAAGAAGAGGAGGATGGACTAGAATCCATCATTATAGATCCTTTTTGTGATTTAGGGGAAGTATATTTGATCAATGCAAAAACCCACAAAAGAAGTGAGTGCAAAAGCAAGATATTTATAATCACGCAAGTAGAAATAAGGGAAAATAAAAAGAAACGAAAGAAAAACCCACTAGTAGAGAAAGAAGAAGAATCTCTATTTAAAGTGCTTTAGAACTTCAAAAAACATGAAATTGAAGATAGGAAAATTATGGTGAGGATGCCGAAAAGAAAATATTTCATGGGAGCTTATGACAATAAAGAAACGAACAAGAAAAGCATAGTAAAAATCTAGGAGCATGAAGAACGAAGCTCGTACATAGGAAAAGACCTAAGTTATAAAGGAACTCATTTCTTGAATGAAGTGTCATTGAATATCTATTATAAGATTTCATAGTGATTCATAAGAAATCAGAACCCTATCATCCACAAGAAAATGGAAAAGATGAGAGTACGAACAAAATTGTTTGTGATGTGTTGAATAAGCTAGTGGATAATGAATGTTATGACACGGACAAACAATTACATCATGTTGTTTGAGCATATCGAGTGGCGTATAAAAGGACATTCAATGAAACTCCATTTCATATGGTCTTTGACCAAAGTATTGTGCTATCATTAGACTTCCCGATACCCACTATGAAAGTAGAACAAATGCATCATTGGAATGACCATGAATTATCCTCTAGGATATTGGATCCAGAGAATTTAGGAGATATGAGATTGAGGGAAACTACAGGAATGTATGCATCTGAGAAGAGATAGCAATCCTTCTTTGATGCAAACATTAAAGAAAAGGGCTTAAAAAATGGAAATTTAGTACTAGTCTACATGCTCAAAAAACATGCCCTTAAGTTAGAAAAATGTGATTATGGACTATGATTATCAATCGAATTTCTAGAAGTAGTGTAGTGCAACTAGGATATGTAGAAGGAGAAGTGATCCCCAACTACATTAGTGGTTGCAGAGTGAGACTCTATCAAGAAGCTCATATAGAAGATATGTTTACAAAATTGAACCAAGCTAAAAAGCATAGAGAGGAAGAAGAAAGAATTAGAGAAGAGGCACATGTTGAAGCTCTAGAACATATGAAATGCATAAAATTGAGATGCCAAGGCATACTATCAAACCAAGATGCCCCAAAATATCATATGGCTATGTGTCAAACACAAACACGAGCCAATCCTAGAATTATAGATCACAAAATGTTCATCTCAATCGAGCTAGGAAAGGGAACTATAATCAAGACAACCAAAGACTTGATTGATTGTGGTGCAGCTACAAGTGCCAGTATACACTCTTTTTGTATAAGTATGTGCTTAAAGGTAAATCTAGTAGAGACTTAAGAGGTGTAAAAAATCCATGTTTAGGGGAAGTGGAAGTGCCAATTACTGCAAGAGGCCCCCCTAACAATCAAGCTCTTAGTGTGTCAAGATGATGATCTTACAAAATCTTTAATCTAGGGCAAGGCTAGCTTCATGAACATGCCGTTATTTTGAACCTAGAAAAAAGACTCCTATAGGTTTAGATCCACAAATAGTTCCTTAAGATCAAACTCAAAGGCCAAGAACCTTTTTGTTCCTGAAGGGCTTTGGCGTGCTGAACAAGAGGAGAAAGGAGGAGATAGAGGGAGAGAGGAAAGAGGAGAGACCTGCACAGATGCATGGGAGCCTCAAAACCCACATAATGATCTCTCTTGAGGTAATACTCTATATATGATGTACATATATGAATATAGGGCTAAGGTCACATGATCCTTACATCCCCAACAATCTCCCACTTAAGGGTCAATGTGACCATAAGTGGTAACACATACAAAGAATGATATAAGACTATACATAACTGTATAGGAAGAGTCTGGATCTCAATCCATACGGATCAACCTACACCGACTGCCTCAAACAAGGTGTATCCATGCACCTCAAATTGATCTAGACTCATATCGATAAGAGTCGAGCTCACATCTAACTAATGCAAGAACTGATGAAGTTCCTACAAAGCTCCCACTCACTCTATGCCTATGTCAATCATCAAACAATTGACAACTCCAAGTGCAAATGCTCCAATAGTAATTGCAACATCTGGTCTCGAGCATAACAACTCGTACATCAGACTCGTGAATGCTGACAAAACATGTGCTATCCTGGCTAACCTAAGCATGTCAGCCATACCTGCATCCAAGGCATCCAAAGCACCATCATGAAGACCAACATGTCCTTATATATCTGTGTCAACATCTAGCATGAGCGAATCCAAGAATGACTGCATGATCGCTGAATCATCAACATCTAAATCAGTCATCCTATCAACCAATGATGTGTCTAGCTGTGCATCCCAAGAGCTAAACTACTCTATCATACACTATGTACCATGAGAACAATCCTGCTCTACCACACCAAGTGTATGATCATGCTCCACATGAGCTAACTGCACAACATCAAAACCAAGGTCAAACTGATGATCAAACTCTAGCTGAGTATCATCACAATGCTCTACGTGAGCATCCACATCATGCTCTAAAGCATCTAGTTGATCATCCAAAGTGTGCTCCATAAGAGCACCTATATGATCAAAATAATCATGCTCTCCATAAGCATCATGAGCATCCAAAACATGCTCTACATGTGCATCCATCGAAGCATCGGAATCTTGCCATACATGTGCATCATGAATGTCAATAGACCTATCTATAGGTAGACAAAATGAGACATGACGAGTCTCACACCGCACATAAGGTTGAACTCCCACTAAGACGAGACTGTCTCTCACATGAAGTACCTGTAGTGGATACATGTGCCCAATCCTAGCACCTCTAACAAGCATAAGTTGTCCCAATTGCAACTGAAAATGATGCTCACCAAGGAATGCATAACATCTGCTCTCCTGTAACTGGCTAATAGAAATCAAGCTCATAGGGAATGAAGGCACATAACGTATATGTCTGAGAATAAGTGATGCTCCACTAGGTAGCATAAGGCATACATCTCCTGCACCCTCAATGTCATATGTCGTACCATCAGGCAACTTCACACATCCATGACTCTCACCTCAGAATTGACAAAACCACTCACGATGTGGAATAACATGAAAATTGGCTAATGCATCAAGCAACCAAGCCATCTGCAATGGAAGCATTAGATTCCCCAAATTCTGAACCAGTCATGAGATATAGGATTCACATGGAATCTGAGATTCATGATGGTTTCCTTTGTCCATGACATCATCCTTAGATGAGGAGATGAAAAGTCACCAACCTATTGTCACTTAAGTGGAAAAGCCATTGCCATGTTGGGTGAGGTAGCTCTATGATTGTGCAAATCCCATCCCATAGTCATTAGAACACGGTGCATATGGTCCAAGGTGGTCACAAAGAATAGAGGAACAGAGATGAGCAGAAGCCTATATTGTAAACATAGCATCGATGGCTGAGATTATTGGAGCAAGGGAGCTGACTAGTGTGGAAGAAGCACTCCAAGATCCAAATTGGAGAACTGCTATGCAAATAGAATACAAAAATATCATGAAGAATGGAACTTGGGAGCTAGTGGAGCGACCTCCAAAGCACAAGATCATCAGCACCAAGTGGATCTGGAAGCTAAAATACAAGGCCGATGGTACTTTGAAGAAGTAAAAGGCTAGACTTGTTGCAAAAGGCTATTCCCAAGTCAAAGGCATTGACTTTGGTGAATTGTTTGCCTTGACTACAAGGATGACTACTATTCGGGTAGTACTAGCTATGGCTGCACATAAACGATGTACAGTTTACCACATGGATGTCAAATCATCATTCCTAAATGGAGATCCCAAGGAGGAGGTATATGTGTCTCAACCACTAGGGTTTGAGGCTCCCCATGTAGAGAACAAAGTATGTAAGCTGAAAAAGGCATTGTATGGGCTGAGACAAGCCCCAAGTTCATGGTACTAGTAGATAAATAGGTATCTTTTGGATTCAAAAGATGTGCTTCTGATGCTAATTTGTATGTTTTAAAGATAGGAGGGAAGACAATTGTTCTTGTACTATATATAGATGACCTTGTGATTATCGAAAATGATGATGCACTTCTTAAACAAATGAAAGATGCCTCGAGCTCAAAATTTGAAATGATGGATTTGGGCTTAATGCATTATTGCTTAGGTCTTGAAGTATGGCAAGAACCAAGGAAGATCTTTATTTCACAACAAAATTATGTGAGGCAGGTGGTGAAGGCATTGGACATGGAGGATTGCAAGGAAATTTCTACATCGATGGAGGCCCACACAAAATTATCTGTTGGAGATACTTCACCTCAAATGGATGTTGGAAGATATAGGAGATTAGTTGGAAGGCTCATCTACTTGTGTAATAGCAGACTGGATAACTCTTATGTTGTTGGTGTAGTAAGCAGGTTCTCTAATAAGTCATGCCTAACTCATTGGAAGGCATGCACACAGATACTCAAGTACGTCAAAGGAACCATTGAGTATGGTATTCTTTATGGTGAAGGATCATCTCCGAGTGGATATTGTGATTGAGAGTGGGAAGGAAATATTGATTTCCAAAAAATCACTTTTTGGATATTGCTTTTCTTTAGATTCAGGGACTCTTTCTTGGATCAGTAAGAAGCAACTGATTGTAGCGCTATCTTCATAGCAACTAAGAAGGTAATAAGATTGGTCAGGGAATGTTGATGATAGGAGGCCTACATCTAGTTATGTGTTTATGCTAGGAACAAAATCCATCTCATGGATTAGTAAGAAGTAGCTTACAGTGACATTGTCATCAATTGAGGTTGAGTATATGGTATTAGCACTCACTACATCTGAGAATATGTGGTTGAAGAAGCTACCAAATGACTTGGATATGC
This sequence comes from Ceratopteris richardii, assembly GCA_020310875.1. Lineage (NCBI taxonomy): Eukaryota > Viridiplantae > Streptophyta > Polypodiopsida > Polypodiales > Pteridaceae > Ceratopteris > Ceratopteris richardii. The sequence continues at coordinate 124,408,092 of CM035436.1, forward strand.
AAGTACAAAGGATCACGTTGCTGATATTTTCACCAAATGATTGGACACTAAAAATTTTAACACATGTAAGAAAGCAATAAGTCTCTTGGAGATAGACCACCATGAGCTTTAAAGGGAGTGTTGAAATTATGAATTGGGAAAGCTTATCAACCTTAGAGCAAAGGAAGGGTGTTGTCAGAGCTAAAGGAGACTCCAATGGACAACAAAACATGAATCCTTATCCATTCATGTCAAATTAAAAGCCAAAATACTAAGTGAAGGTTAGAAGAAGAGGCAAGGGTCACAAAAGGGTAGGTGAAGAGGCACAAGGAGGTCTATATACACTCATTCACATGGAGAAGGTGAACCAAAGCCATCAAACATGTAAAGGGAAGGGGAGAAGCTATGGAGCAAGACCAAGGAGTGCCAAGACCTCTCCAAGTAGAGTGGAGGTCATACCAAGAGCTATAAAGCTCATACGCCTTGTAGGAAGGTTGTTTGGCTGACATTGCCTACTTCTCTTGTTCATTTCTCTCTCTTATGTATCCATTTGATGCATGTGACATCTGTTTGAAAGTATATCCTTTTACTTTCTTTGTTCCAAATATCATTTTAAATTATTCTCGAAATGAATGGGAGCAATTCTAGTGAACGTCTATTTTTGTCATAAGCTATTTGCCTATGTAGTCTGTTTTGTATAGTTTGATTACTTGACCTAAAGAATTCCATTTAGAGTGCTTGATAGCACATTCTAATGTTATATAAGTCTAATGTGTGTAGACAAAACCTTAGGTGATCTGGATGTGGATTGCTAGGTCAAATAGGTACAAACAAGTTGACTACTTGTAGAAGGGGGTGAACTAGAGGGACTTAGGAGGCCCTATTTATGTTTCTTGTAAAAATCTGAGTAAAATCTCACTACCCAAAGAGTGCAAACCCCTCTAGGAGGGCCTCAAGGAGGAAAGCCATCAAAAAACCTCTTTTTACACAAAAAAAGCACAGATGCATGTTTTTTTCTCAGCCCAATAGATGCCCATTGGTCACCTTAAAATGTTCCTAATTTTTGTATTACATGATTAGCCACGATGCATATGAATCTCATGTTTATGAGATTAAACATGAATGCATGGATCTCGGAACGGATCGAAGCAATACGATGATGAAAGAGTTAGAAATAAGCGAATTATGTACTATGGCCTCATTTGTACCTCTCTTTAACTCTCTCCTTCATCTTGAACTCACATTCTTGAACGCTTTTGAATTCATATCCTTCTAAACAGGGCTCATTTTATTACTGCATATTGGAAGATGAAATCGATATTCAATATTCAAGATGACTGAGTGATTGACCATATAGGAAATTGGCACTGAAGTTTAGTCTGATCTTCAAGGAGAAGTGCATTGAAAACAAATGTTATGTAAGCGCATGGCAAAGAAAGAGGCAGGGGAATTGTTCGTGTGTAGGAGAAACTCGAGTTCTATTGCTTGAACAGGTACCCAAGTTTGCCCATGCGGAATGTTTCCTTATGTGTGAATTAGCTTGTAGATAATCAACCATCTTTGAGTTGAGAGCGATGGTTTGTGTGTGTATTTTGCAATCATATTTCATGAAGGCAGATAGATAAATAGAGAGAGAGAGAGAGAGAGAGAGAGAGAGAGAGAGAGAGAGAGAGAGAGAGAGAGAGAGAGAGAGAGAGAGAGAGAGAGAGAGAGAGAGAGAGAGAGAGAGAGAGATGGAAGACAACATAAAGCACAACTTAGACTCAAGATTCCTGCTGTTGTTGTTGATATCACATGTATGTTTTCTACTCAGTTTCGTAGCATTTAGGCTCCAAAATGTAAGCAATTCTCGGTGGTGAGAGGATGCAAACCTCGTGCTAGTTTCCATATAGTGAATCTGTGCTGTATTATTTTTTTTTCTCTGCCATTTAAACTGTGTTGTGTGTTCGTGCACTCAAGCTGGGGCATCAATATTCTGTCTATATTCTTGCTCCATAGCTGCCCTTTCCTTAGAGCTATATTTGAGCAGCCAGAGAGACCGAAATTCAGAGAGCTTTTGAAGGTATTAAGCATGAACATTAATCGTGTCTCTATCTGGTACATGATCCATTCTCGCATTGTTCTTTTAAGCATGACAAAGCTTGAGTGTAATTTTACTTTCATGTTGTACTGTTTGTTATTCTACAAGCTTTTTGAGTGGTGCACAAGGACAAAACTTTTGTTCCTTTTCCACATGCTTAGTGCTTCCGAATGATCACTATAAGAAGAAGGCAGTACAATTCCAAAATATATAAGCAGGTTTAGGGTCAAAATCCACCAAGAACCTCTCACAGAAGAGATGTTGCACCAATTATCAAAAGACAGATGGAAGGCGTAAGAGCTTCATATATGTGCGAAGAGGCTCAATAAGAGGCATTGCCAAGAATTCGGAAGCACAAATTGCAGCATCAAAGAGCTTATAATTATGTCCATAGAAAACAAGGTATACCTATGGGAATATGTGAGATTGAGGATTCGTCTTGACCAATCACGGACGTATATCATGCATTGAGGGATATGATTTTGACCATGAGGACATTAGCCTATTTCTGCAACGATGTGGCATGAGATTAGAGATTTTCATTGAGATAGATGAGAGCTGCATATTCTTCTCATACTTGATTCATGCAAGTTAGAATTTGAGCTAAGGCATTTTTTATGCCTCATGTTCAAAAAATAGGGTTAATATGTACAAATGCAAGGGGTGGGTTTTGAATTGTAGAGGGACCAAGAAAGGGGGTCGAGAATGTGTTTATGCTTATGTGTGGTGGTGGAGGGGGAATGGGGTAGAGGGAAAGGATTTAAGTGGGGGGAGGGCATGAGGGATCCATTCAACGGGGGGAGATATACATGGGTTTAGTGGTTTGTTCCCATGTGGTAGAAATTCTGTATAGTGGAATAGGTGGGTGTTGTGAAGATGGTACAATGGTAAAAGCGTGTAATGGGTGGAATGCACAGGGAGGGAATGATACAAATGGATTAGGTCTGAAGTTTAAGAGTGATGTTAAAGGAAAAAGTCACGAAGATACAGTAGCAGTTGTGATTGTAGCAATAAGGATTATGAGTATGATGCTAGTCCACAAGGATTGTGATAGGTGTGGGAGAAGGGGCAATTGTAGGTGGAGCTAATGGTTATGAAGGGGTGATGTGTGAGGATGTAGTGAAAACTATCAAGGTGACTGAAAAAATAGAAAGGATATCTTGTAACTGCTCCTTGTTGCAGAGTACTAAAGAGTGTGTTGTGGCAAATGAGGTCGTATTGATAGAAGGGATGGGAGGTGATGTATGGCCATGGAGAACAAAATGTCATGAAAGGTTGGGGCGTATTGGCTCTAGAATGGTAGTGCTAGGAAGCCTCTGTTATCGAAGATAACGTGGGTCATAACAAGCTAGTAGGGAGTTCATCAAAATGGTAAGGGTATCTACAACTTCAACTACCTCTCTTAGTAAATGCATCGTTTCAATAAAAACTTCATCAAACCCACTATTTGTAAGATCTTGTTTGCAAAAGAGTATGACTATGTGTTGTGTTCAGTTGATTCCACGCTTGCACCTCTTCCATCCTCTTGTATAGCATTCTCAATGCCTCTATGTAAGTAGGGTTCTCAACTGGTCCATGTTCTTCTTCATCCTCTACTTCTTCCTTTTGTTGCTGCTCCTCTCCATGCTCTAATTCTTTTTCTTTGTTGGTTTGGGATCCCCGATAACTAGGACATCATCATGAGAAACATATTGTGTATTTGAAAATTGAAAGTCTATCAGTAGGTTGATCAAGGGGTTATGGAATTCAAAATCAAACATAGGGCTGACTTCCTCAATGGTTATGTCTTTGACTATGAGTACAAAGCATTCTATCATAGTGGCTTTAGTTTGCATGATATCAGGTTTTGTAACAACTTGCTCTTGGACTATGTGCTCCTCTATGGCGGTGGCTATCTGGTGAGGCAAGTAAATGGTGAATGGGGGAATGATTGAAGTTGGCCCTATAGGCAATATTAGAGGGGTAAGTGAGGTTTCAATCGATTGGAGGCACGGAATATTGCCTCTCATTCTCTTAGTCTAGTGTGAGGTGGAGCCTTGACCTTCCTTCAATGTATATAATTAGCCCTTAGTGAGAGCCCTCTTGATGGGTACAACATAATCTAAGCACATGTAGAGAATGGAGGTGATGGCACAACAACCATTAGGAACCTGCTTTCTTGGAGACCTTGGAGTTGCTGCATGATTCACCTATCTCACAAAAGCAACATGTTGCATGCACATACGAAGAACTATGGATAGGTTCTATGTGATTGCAGATGTTTTTGAAAGCTTAAGGACCTCGCCCTTTTTCATTTCCTCAAGGTCAAGTTCTTCCTTGTGTGACAAAATATGGGTTCCAAACATCTTTAATGCTTCTCTAACTAGTTTGTGTGTGAGTCAAAACCTCTTCAAGGAATGGTCTAGGAAAATGGATGGGAGTACGAAGATGCATAGGATGTCTGCCTTGGATACTGCTTGAAGAGTGTGAATCAAGAAACAATAATTGTAAAAGTGAGAAATTATGATTGTGATTTAGGCTATGTAGGTTTACATGAGGTTTGAGGAGAAGGCTTAAACCTAGGTTTGTCTAGCAGAGTTGAATGTGGAATCTGGGCTCTGACCTATAAGCTAGCTTTTAACACCCAAATATAAGAAGCTTTTAGGTTAGGCCTTCAAAAGTTGCTTTGTCACCCAAACACATTTGATTGTTGGTCGACTCTTGACACCTTCCTTGTTCAATTGTGGAGATTTTCTTCATGATATTGATGGACAACTAGGGGTTGAAAATGGATCTCGTTTTTTACCCAAATTTTCTTTGTTTTGTGGGTTGTTACCTTACATCACTGGAGGTTTGGTGCTTGTTCACCACTTTTGTCTAACTTTCCTCCTGAAAATTGCTTCTGGAAGTTTATCAAAACGTGCCAAAACCCTAAGATCGACTGTCTTCTTGCCTCATTCTGACATCCAGAGACCATGCTTCGAATTGATGACATCATCGATGATATCATCAATTTGTAACCGCCCTAGAATCACCCTTGGAAAACCTATATAAGGAGGGGTTGGCCACAATCATAATCAGTCTTGCCAAAATGTCAGGGGAGCACTAGATTGTGCTCTCTGACTACAGTAGACAAGATTTCCGAGATACACTTATGATTACAAGAACACCCACATAGGGGAAAATAATACAAGAAGATGTAACCGATACAAGACGTCCCACAACCCGGGACCAATAGGTACGGAAAAATGAACTAGAGATGATACAGGAGATCCCACAACCTGGGATCGTAAGTATGAGACAAGATATCTGGATTACAAGAACTCCCTTCTCGGAGATGAACTAGATACACGAAAGAACTCGACAGGATCTCGTACTACGAGATTACAAGGGGACAAGATAGGATGTCCAAGAACTAGACTAGAACAAGGAACAAGACAAGAACAAGGAACAAGACAAGAACTAGAACTAGAACTTGAAGAGTACTTACTTGGCGGTCACGACTCCTTGAGCTCCCAAGACCAGGCATCATGGAGAACGCTTATGAATAGATCGTAGCTCGCTTCAGAGTCTCCAACAACAAGTCGAAGACCTAAGTCATCGACAGACACAAGTCGAGATGGGACATCCAATGCATGTAGGTGCACTCCTCCAAGAATTACAAGAACGAATCGGGAGTCTTCAAGAAAATCAAGGGAGTATTCAAGTGAATCAACGGCCTAGTATATCATTTATGAAGGAACCCAAGATTTGCATGCCATAAAAGTTCGATGGGGATCGCACAAAGTTTTGTGGATTTCTCCAGCAAGTTAAATTATACATCCGTATGCAACCTGATAGATACCCTGATGAGGCATCCAAGGTCGGGTTTATTGGAACCTTACTCTGTGGCCAAGCATTATCATGGTTTGCCCCAATCTTGGAGAAGAACATGGCAGTACTTCAGGACTATGAGGGGTTTCTTCGAGAACTCTCCGCCACATTTGGAGATGCAGATACAAGTCGAGTAGCAGAAACAAAACTTTGGAAGTTACGTCAAGGTAACCGCCCTGCCTCTACCTATGCATCTGAATTTAGGCAGTTGATATGTGATCTCACTTGGCATGAAGATTATTTCATAAGCCAATTCAGATGGGGTTTAAGAGATGATGTGAAGGACCTTTTGCTCACGATGCCAGAGGTTAAAACATTGAATGAATATATCATGCAATCTATTCAATGTGATAACCGACTTTTCGAAAGGAAACAAGAAAAACAAGTAGAAGGAAGACCTCGCCAGTGGAAAACTTTCCAACCCACTACTAAAGATGAGTCCATGCCTGAACCTATGCAAATAGATGTAACTAGGTTTCAACCTCTAACACTAGAAGAGAAACAGAGAAGGAGAGTTAATAAGTTATGTCTCTACTGTGGAAACCCTGGACATATTGCAATTAATTGTCCGAACAAGAGAAAAAAGTCCAGAGTCGCAGCCACCCTTATAGAGTAGGGAAACAAGGAAGTCCAGTTGTAAAAGAGACCCTGTAACCGGACCCTGATATAAGAAAGGGTCTCATAATTCCAGCTACACCCATAGAAACATGTCTTGCACCTGTCAAGTTAATCATGCCCAAGAAGACCATTTCCCTTACAGCCCTAGTAGATTCAGGAGCCTCCTCATGTTTCATCGATGAAGGGTTGGTTAAGAAACATGGAATTCCTATACTTCAGAAGAACAAACTAGTAGTAGCTGAAGTAGTAGATGGACGACCTCTAGCATCTGGGAATATAACCATGGAAACACACCATTAAGAGTACACCTTGGTGACCATGAATCTCACATATGTTTCAATGTAATATCAAGCCTTGTACATCTAGTTATCATTGGAATGCCCTGGTTAAAGAAGCATAATCCAGACATTAATTGGGAAAAGAATAAAATCACCCGTCAAGATATCCAGAAGAACCCAACATATGTTGGAGCCAAAGCCTTCATACACGCAGTAAAGAAGGAACCTACATATATGATCTATGCCATACTAGCTCAAGAATCCAAGAAAGATGATCCAGTACAGCTACCCAATCAGTACAAAGGCTTTGAAGATGTTTTTGAAAAGAAGAATGCAGATATCCTCCCAGAGCATAGACCTTATGATTGCCCCATAGATCTTCAAGAAGGAGCACATCCACCCTTTGGACCAATCTACAGACTATCCCCAGAGGAACTTACAGAACTACGCAAGAGCATTGATGAGAATCTAGCAAAGGGGTTTATCAAACACTCGAAGTCTCCAATAGGAGCCCCTATTCTATTTGTAAAGAAGAAGGATGGGACTCTCCGGATGTGTGTAGACTATCGTGGATTGAACAAAGTCACTATAAAAAATAGATACCCTCTACCACTCATATTAGAGCTCTTAGAATGCCTTGGAAAAGCAAAATTCTTCACAAGAATTGATCTTCGAGGAGCTTACAACCTTGTTAGGATCAGAGAAGGAGACGAATGGAAGACAACGTTTTGAACAAGGTATGGGCATTTTGAATATGTAGTTATGCCATTTGGTCTTACAAATGCTCCAGCTGTCTTCCAACATATGATGAATGATATCTTTCGAGAATATTTAGATGATTTTGTTGTAATATATCTTGATGATATCTTGATATTCTCCAAAACTCTAGAGGATCATGAAGGTCATGTAAAGATAGTCCTAGAGAAACTAAGAGAAAAAGGATTATATGCGAAATTGGAGAAGTGCTCTTTCCATAAGACAGAAGTGGAATTTTTAGGGTACATTGTATCAGATAAAGGAATTTTTATGGACCCTAAGAAGATTCAGACAATCCTCGATTGGAAACCACCCTCATGTGTTTGAGATGAACAATGTTTTCTAGGGTTTACCAACTTCTATAGGATATTCATCAAAGATTACTCCAAGATAGTGACACCTCTTACCAAGCTTATAGGGAACTCCAAATTCTCATGGACCGAAGAAGCAGAAAAAGCATTTCAGACCTTGAAATCAACATTCACTACTGCTCCAATTCTAGTTCATCCTGATTCTACTAAGCCCTTATTCCTAGAGATAGATCCATCAGACTTTGCCCTAGGGGCCATTCTCTCACAATATGGAGATGATGGACACCTATATCCAGTTGCATATAATTCAAGGAAGTTTTCTCCTCCAGAAATTAATTATGAAATTCATGATAAAGAACTTCTTGCCATAGTGGATGCATTTGATACTTGGCGTCACCATCTAGAAGGAGCAGCTCATAAAGTTATCGTGTATACAAATCACAAGAACCTAGAGTATTTTATGACCACCCGCATCCTCAATAGAAGACAATCTCGATGGAGTAACTTTTTATCCCGTTCGACTTTGTCATCACATATCGTCCAGGACGACAACAGTGTCAGTCAGATGCCTTGTCAAGAAGATCTTACCTTGCACCAAAGAAGGGTGAAGAGGCCTTTGATCAACAAGAGAGTGTATTACTCAAGCCTGAGCATCTCCACTTAGCAGCTATCTCTTCAACCCATCCTGAAGATTCAGCCTTGAATCATTTGATTCGTGAGAATCTACCACAAGATGAATTATTTTGTAATGTTAAGCAAAAAATATAAGAAGGAAAAGTCCAAGAAGTAAATGAATTCCAGGAAAAGGAGGGGTTACTATTCTATAAGAACCTATTGTATGTCTCGCCAAGAAAGCCGAGGATCCAAGTACTTCAACAACGTCATGACAACCTTGCAGCTGGACATTTTGGAGTAAATAAAACCATAGAACTCATATCCAGGGATTTTTGGTGGCCTCAAATGTGGAAGGAAGTCAAAGAATATATCCGAACATGTGACACTTGCAATAGATCTAAGGTACCACGACATAAGCCTCATGGCCTCTTGCAACCTTTACCTATTCCAGAAAGGCCATGGGCTTCATTATCTATGGATTTCATCACAGATCTACCGAAGTCAGATAAGTATGATGCCATTCTTGTTATTGTGGATAGATTCACAAAGATGGCACACTTCATTCCAACTACAAAGGAAATCACAGGTGCAGCCATTGCTAGACTCTTTCTCAGATACATCTTTAGGCTTCATGGATTGCCTCATGATATTGTCAGTGATTGAGGTCCACAGTTCATATCTAGCTTTTGGAATATTCTTTGCAAGCTCCTTGGTGTTCAAGTTAAACTATCTACAGCAAAACATCCACAGACTGATGGACAAACATAACGGGTGAATCAAGTCCTAGAGCAATATCTCCGTTGCACTAGCAACTATCACCAAAATGATTGGTTTGAGTTGTTACCCTTTGCAGAGTTTGCCTATAATAATAGTGTTCATGCATCTACTAAGCAAACTCCCTTCTTTGCAAACTATGGACAACATCCAAGGATGGATATACAACTCTCAAATCATGTCAAGAACCCAGCTGCCAGAGATAAGGCCTAGTACCTGATGGATATTCACAAAGAACTCAAGGAAGAGATCCATAAGGCTCAACAACAATATAAGTACTATGCAGATCAACATCGTGTCCAGAATCCATCGTATCAAATTGGGGATAAAGTATGGTTACTCCGAAACAATTTGCAAACTTCAAGGCCTTGTGAAAAGTTAGATCACCAAAGATTTGGTCCATTTACCATCTTGGCCAAGATTAATCTAGTCACCTTCAAGCTCCAGTTACCAAGTACCATGAGAGTACATCCAGTTTTCCATGTATCCATGTTGGAACCATATCAGATTTCACCATTGAGAGGGGAGAGACCTAGTCCTTCACCACCTATCGAGATTGATGATCATGAAGAATTTGAAGTCGAGCATGTCCTAGATTCGAGAATATCCCGAGGAAGATTAGAGTACCTTATTCATTGGAAAGGGTATGACATCATTGATCGTACTTGGGAACCTGCAGAAAACCTTCATAGAGCACCAATCAAGGTTCGAGAATTCCATAAGAGAAATCCAATGAATCCGAGACCAGAGAACGTGACCGCTCTTCGTGGAACTCGTCGCTTGAGGGGGAGGTAATGTCATGGACAAAGGAAACCATCCTAAATCTCAGTTTCCATGTGAATCCTATATCTCATGATTGGTTCAGAATTTGGGGAAACTAATGCTTCCATTGCGTCCGGAACGTGCCAAAACCCTAAGATCGACTATCTTCTTGCCTGATTCTGACATCCAAAGACCATGCTTTGAATTGATGACATCATCGATGACATCATCAATTCGTAACCGCCCTAGAACCGCCCTTGGAAAACCTATATAAGGAGGGGTTGGCCACAATCATAATCAGTCTTGCCAATACCAGTCTTGGGAGCTCAAGGAGTCGTGACCGCCAAGTAACTACTCTTCAAGTTCCAGTTCTAGTTCTTGTCTTGTTCCTTGTTCTAGTCTAGTTCTTGGACATCCTATCTTGTCCCCTTGTAATCTCGTAGTACGAGATCCTGTCGAGTTCTTTCGTGTATCCAGTTCATCTCCCAGAAGGGAGTTCTTGTAATCCAGATATCTTGTCTCATACTTAGGATCCCAGGTTGTGGGATCTCCTGTATCATCTCTAGTCCAGTTTTCCATACCTATTGGTCCCGGGTTGTGGGACGTCTTGTATCGGTTACATCTTCTTGTATTATTTTCCCTATGTGGGTGTTCTTGTAATCATAAGTGTATCTCAGATTTCTTGTCTACTGTAGTCAGAGAGCACAATCTAGTGCTCCCCTGACAGATGATGCTTCCTTCTCTTCTATAAAAGGGCTAGCTCTTCGGCCAGGTTCATAGTGGATTACTTCTTCATCTGATGATAGAGTGGAAAATCTCTTTTCCTCTTCCACTGCATGTGGCTGCTCCTCCTTGAACACCACATCGTGACTCACTATGATCTTCTTTTCCTCTAGTTCATAAAGCTTGTAACTTTCTTCTCTTCACTCTATTGATGTGTGAAACATAACCTCTATGGTCACCATTAACTCATTACCACTCCAAACTTTGAGAAATAATAGCCAAAACCAAGAACTTTACTTCTTCAGAACTTTATAGTCATTGAAATGACATATCTTCAGTATTTCGATAATTTATCTTAGCACAAAGATTATTTTTCCAAGCCTTTTTTGAAGATGAAAGTAGAAGCGAAGAGCTTTCCAACAAGCTATTATTTGCAAGAAATGGATCTCTACAACTCAAGTTATGGCCTTCACAAGATGACTATGTCTAACTAACAAAATTGGAAATTTTGCGTGTTATAGTAAGAGCGCCTGTCTAAGAATGGAAATTCGATGCCTAACATGGACTTGCAACAAGAATTCGATGCCCAACATCGACTTGAGGTGTTTTCAGCCAGTTTTCAATAGGAATTCGATGCGAGACATCGACTTCCCACATAAAACCTCAACTTTTCAGATGCCAAATCAATAGATGATTTCATGCACACCTAGAACATCACTTATCAACTGGAATTCGATGCCTGTCATTGAGTTGCTCCAACAAGGTCATGATTTGCAAACACTTCAGGACTCAATGAAATAGATAAATGAAAATATGACTTATCAGCACAGATTTGATGCTAGGCATCGACTTGCTTGAAAAACTTCAACTTCTGAAATCATTATAAAGAAGACAAACTCTGGAGATGAAAGAAGAAGACTTATACACAGAACTTCTATTAAACCTTCTGATGGCTATGGAGACTCAAAAATTTATAGATACTTTCTCACTTAGAGAAGCCCGGCTATACTCAGTCATGCAACATGAACTCCTTCTCACATTCTATCACTCTCTCTCTTATTCTCATCGCGTCATTTGATACAAACTAACTTATATAGTTTTTCTCAATCTCATGATTTTTGAAAACTCTAAGACTAGTTAAAACTAACTTTAATACATGTGTGAAATTTTCCCTTCACATAGGCATGTACTTTTCTTCTAGACTTTGAACTTCAACTTCATGTCCAATTTGTGATTGGTTCTCCAACAACTCCCCCTCAAACACTAATTGACATTCTTGGTTCCTTCATATCTTCTTCTTTCCTTTTACTCCTGCCATACTTTTGAATCTACTGGTCTTCACACCATCCAAGCTCTTTGTCAATATATTTGCTATTTGATCCTTTGTAGAAATGTACTCCACTTCAATTTCTTTCTCCATTACCTTTTCTCTCAGGAAATGATAATGTATCTCTATATGTTTTGTTCTTGCATGAAGTACTGGATTTGCTACAAGATAAAGTGAACTCATGTTATCTTCATGTATTGTAGGTATACCTTGACCAATGCCCAAGCGTTTGAATAATGTCTGCATCCATATGACCTCCTTAGATGCTTCCACAAGTCCTTTGTACTCAACTTCAGTTAATGACAATGCTACAATATGTTGTTTCTTTGAACACCAACTTACAAGCTTTTCACCAATGCATATCATGTAGCCATGAGTTGATCTTCTGTCATCTTGATTACATGCCCAGTCTGAGTCACTATAGGCTCTCAACTTGAAATCTGAAGTAAAAGGATAATGTAATCCTTGCCCCGGTGGTCCTAGAGTGTTCACACACATCACTACCTAAATATATCAACAAATCCCCCCTGGGAGTGATGCGGTGAACAAGGAGCTTGCACTCATGTATAAGGAAGTGTCAAGCTATGTGGAAATCAATCCACGAAAGGAAGTAAGCCCAAAGATTTGCGGAAAGCTTCAAACTTCTCCCTAGACAGAGCCTTTGTGAAAAGGTCTTCAATGTTCTCCTGCATGGGCACGTGTGCCAAGCTGATCTCCCCAGCAGAGAACCTCTCCCTGACATAATGATAATGCACCTCGATGTGCTTAGTGCGAGCATGGAACACAAGGTTCCTCGCAACTGCCAATGCGCTCTGACTGTTAGTGAAGATGGTGGTGGCAAAACACTGACCAACACCCAAATCAGCCATAAGGCATCTGAGCCACACACACTCAGCTGTGAACACTGCCCTATACTCAGCCTCACAATTGGAAGTGGCCACAGTAGGCTGCTTCTTGCTCAACCAAGATATACATGAGCTACCAAGCATGAAGCAAAAGCCACTAGTGGACACACGAGTGTCATAGCAACCAACCCAATCAGAGTCAGAAAAAGCATGCAAATCTGGCGGTAGTGATCCCCCCTTGGGATAAAACAACCCAAGTAGCCGAGTACCACTCAAGTAGTGAAAGATGCGCTTAGCCACCTTCCAATGCTTGACTCTTGGGCAATGCATAAATCTGCTCATCTGTGAGACAACAAACTGAATATTTGGTTGAGTAATGCATAAGTAAATCAGGCATCCAACAGCCTGCTGATAGAGAACATCATCAAATGCATCTCAAACATCATGAAGACTCAATCGTAAACCTGTCTCCATAAGAGTGGAAATAGGCTTACGGTCTTCAAGGCCAAAACGCTGCAATAATGTGTCAATATATTTCATTTGGCACAAAGCCATTCCACCATCAACTTGCATAAACTGAATGCCCAAATAGTGATGCAAATGCCCCAAATCAGACATCTCAAATGAGGCATGCAAATCAGCCTTAAAATCAGTAATATGCTTCTCATTAAGACCAATGAGCAGCATGTCATCAACATAGACAACAATGATCAGAAGCACATCATTAGCACACTTAACATATAAGGTGCTCTCAGTTGGACTGTTCTCAAAACCATGTGCAATCAGATAGGCATGTATCTTCTCATACCAAGCACGTGTTGCTTGCTTTAAACCATATAATGCCTTCTTTAACCTGCACACCTGGTTTTCATGCACTTTTTGCACAAAGCCACGGGGCTAAAAAACATACACTTACTTCATGCAAGTCACCATTCAGAAATGCAGTTTTAATATACAACTGATGTACATTCCAAGCATGATGGGCTGCAAGTGCATAGATGCTTCGAACAGTAGTCATAGGACATGTGGGTACAAAGGTCTCATCAAAATCAATGCCTCTTTCATGTGCATAACCCTTTGCAACAAGCCTAGCCTTATACCTCTCCACTGTACCATCAGGTTTACGCTTCAGCTTGTATACCCACTTAGTACCAATGGCTTTCTTGCTAGGAGGCAAGTCACATAAAGACCAAGTACCATTCTTCATTATAGCATCATATTCAGATTGCATATCAGCCATCCAATATTATTAATTTTGTGCTTCATCAAAAGAAACATGCTCATTCTCATCACAGAGACTAGATGCAGCCATAGCATGGCAATCTGATGCAAAGGAGGCACTATGAGAGCCTGAACGAGTATGATATGACAAAGGTGCATCTAATTTGTTGTCACGTAAAGTCTGCACCAGCCATTTTGGCATAGTTTTTTCCTACTCAATATCAACTCTCTCATCAACAAGTGCATCATGTAAATGATGCACTTGTTGATGACAAAGGTGCATCTAATTTGTTGTCACGTAAAGTCTGCACCAGCCATTTTGGCATAGTTTTTTCCTACTCAATATCAACTCTCTCATCAACAAGTGCATAAGAAATGGAATGATCTACATCATCATACAAAACCTGCAAAGGCTGAGAAGTTGCCTCATTAGGACCAGCACTAGACTGTCCACCTGTAAAAAGAGGCATCAAAGTATCATACATGTCTTTGGAGCTAACAGATGTCTCCTTAGTACATGAAAGCAATGGCTGAATAGCATCTTCCACAAAAACAACATCACGGGTAACCAGAATGCGTTTAGTCTATGGATGATACAGACAATAGCCTTTACTTTTAGAACTGTACCCAACAAAATACATTTTACTACCTTATCATCCAATTTTCTGCGATGTTGTTCAAGCACTAATGCATATGCCAAACAACCAAAAACACGCAGATGAGCAATAGATGGCTTGCGATCATGCCAGGCCTCATATGGAGTGATAGATTGCAGTGCTTTAGTGGGACACCTGTTCAGTACATATGCTGCACACATGACAGCCTCAGGCTAGAAACGATGTGATAAAGCCTGACTCTTAACCATACACCTCACCATCTTCATTAGTGACCTGTTCTTTCATTCAACAACTCCATTCTGTTGAGGTGTATACGACACTGTACACTCGTGTTTTATCCCATGTTCAGCCAAAAATGCATTAAAATCAGAAGACATATATTCCCCCCCTCGATCAGAACGGAGGGTGCCCATTTTACATGCTGATAGATTTTCAGCCAAAACCAAAAACTGTTTGAAGCACATGAACACTTCAGACTTTGCTTTGAGTGGATATACCCATGTATTCCTCAAAAAATCATCAATGAAAGTCACAAAGGTAATTTCCAAAAGAGGGTGTCTGCATAGGACCACATACATCACTATCTACAAGGTGCAATTTTTGCGTAGCCCGAACTGAACCATCTTTTGGAAAGGACGAACGCTGCATTTTGCCCAAAATACAACCTTCACAAACATGTTTTCCAAGTGCCTCAAGTTTGGGCAAAGAGGACACCATTTCAAATTTCTGTAGGCGTAGCAAACTAGCAATCAAATGACTGAAGCCTGTATGCCAAAGCTTTGCATCTGACATAGCCCGAGAATCATGAACTGTACATGCCAAATCATTCACAGATCTTTCATAGTCTATGAGCTTATACAACCCACGACATAAAATGCCAAAAGCAATAATCACATTGCCATTTGATAGATCATGAACTCTACACCTGTCATCAACAAATTTCACAACCAAGCCAATCTTGGCTAATGCAGAAACTGATAATAGATTTTTCTTGATCCCTGACACAAATAAAGCATCTGACAAAGTGAAAGAACTACCATCAGCAGTAGTCAAAATGATCTTACCAACTCCCATAACAGGATAAGAGGAGTTGTTGGCGCATGTAACAGTATTCCCTGTAGGGGCAGACTCGAGTGAAGAGAAGAAACTGCGTTGCGAGGTAATATGTTTGGTCGCCCCACTGTCAAAGTACCAAACATCTAAGTCTACTGCAGACATGCACTGCTCATGAGAAGATGGGTCAAAACTACAAACAGTAGTGAACGCCCATTCTTCTTACTGCAGAAGATTAGCAGACTCCGTTTTCGGTTCTGCAACAACCATTCCAGCCTCTTTCTTCTTTGCCTCTTTTGCAACCAATTTCGGACAGTTCTTTATGATATGATCATTCCCTTTACAATACTTACAAAACAATTTCTGCTTTTCTGATTTTTTCTCATCTTTGTCTTGGTTCTTTGAATGTGCAGCATTTGCAGATTTCTGCTTACTAGTAGTAGAACTCCATTTTCCTTTGCCCTTCTGACTAGCCAGGAAAGCTTGATCTGCAACACACATAATGGGCCTGTTCTGCCTGGACTGATCTTCCTGCAATAGAAGAGAGACTAACTCCTCAAATGACAAGGCATTTGGATTGCCTTTCATCATCAACCAAAGAGTAGAAGCAAAACTCTGATATGAATCAGGAAGACCATTCAGAACGGTCTGTACAAGTGAGCTATCTGGTATAACCTCATCAGCAGAAATCAACTGTTCCTTCAAGTCTTTGATCTTTGTTAGGAAACTGTCCATAGAATCACCTTCATTCATGTGTTCACTCTCCAACTGTTTTTGGAGGTAAGCAACACAAGCCTCATTCCTAGCTTGGTACAATGTGGTAAGTGTATCCCAAGCATCCTTAGCTGTTGTGCAAGAGCGAATATGAGGAATAATGGCATGTTTGATAGACAAAGCTATCAATGCATGTGCCTGGGCATCTCTGCCATCCCAACGAATCTGCTCTGTAGTAGGTGCAACAAAAACAGCAGCACGAACAAGAATCTACACAATATCATCTTCGACACCATCTCCATCAACTCCAACACCCGTATTTGCAGTACCTATTGTTACAGGTGTAACAGGACGTCTTTCAACACCCTGCACAATGTTCCAAAATCCTTTTGCAACCAATACATGTTGCATCATATAAGCCCATAATGGGTAGTTGGTACCATCCAACTTATCCTCAACAGGCAACATATGGAATACATCACTGCTTTCAGCCATGGTGGGTGACTAAAATACCTTGATGCAGAAAATTGACTGTATCTCAAAAAGTTGAACGGAACTGCCCAGAAAAGTTTTGAGCTTGGCATTTCTCTCCATCTACATACATAGTTGCTCTTCCATTTCATTGATAGCTTGTGTGTTTTGTCCTTGTACTTGCACCTCTAGCTAGGTGTAATCCTATTGGAGAGTAGTATATTGTGCTTGCATAGTGTCGTTGGTAGTGATCAATGCTAATATTCTCTCTTGGAAGTGAGTGGATTTGATTTGTAACATTATGTAATTTTGTGCCAACACTTTGTACTCTTCGTGTAGTTGATTAGCATGATTGACCATTGTTGATATGGCCAAATAAATGTTAGATGTAGTTATGTTGGATGCAATGTTTAGTGTGTTATGTATAGGGGGGATGGGAATGGGAATTGGAGCAATGTATGTACTGGGAAAAATAATAGTGGGTGGTGGTGATGTTGGTGGAGGGGGATTGGGGATCATGGCATTGTGGGGGTGGAGGAGGTGCAGTGAGTGGTGGTGATATGTCCAAAGGATCAAACCCAATCGTGTGTGTGGCATAAATAGTGGAGTGCCATTGTGGTCATAGTGTGTAATGGTGTGCTTGTGGTGCTTGAAAAAATCTGTACTGAAGTGGAGATAGACTAAGTATCAAGTGGTAAATAAAAAGGACAGTGACGAATGCGTGAAGAAGTGTTCCACAATGAAGGATGTGAAGCAGTGGATGGAATGTTGTAGAAACGTGTGACATTATGGGAAAGGTGTGGCAATATAGGCTTGAATACAAAAAGAAGGATTGGAGGGGGGTGGGAATGGTGCAGTTGTGAATGGAATATAAGAGGTAAAGGAGGTGGATTGGAAGACTATTGCTTTTGATAGTAAACTTGAAGGCACAGAAAGGCTACCATTATAGAAGGGATTACCATGTGAACATAAGAGTTGAGTATGTAACAATGTGCTACAAAACTCAAAACTCAGGTGGGGCATAGTTGTAGGTATAGGGTTTGTGGTGATAAGTTACTCAATTGTAGTGGTTAGAATTGGCTTAGGAGTTTGCAAAGGTGACATTAGATGTGTGTGTGTGAGAAAGCATCTAGAAGTGTTTCTAGCTAATTGACTAACAATTTCATTAGTGGAAGTATGTACAATGGTACATGGGTGGCTATAGAAGTCGTGGTAGAGGTTACATGGATCTGTATGGTTTGCCAGACCCTAGGTGGAGGGGGGGGGTCTTGAATATTCCTCCATCATACTGCACATTAGTTTTCTTCATCATGTGGTTGAGAGCTTCAACCATGCTTACAACTTCTACTAGTGCATGTATGGAGTGGATGAATGTGGGATCCACACCATCTTCTTCAAGTAGCTATTCCAATGCCACTCAACACCTCCGTTCTAATAATTTGATGCGGGTCTAAACATCTTGCATAGTTTTTTTGTATTTGTTTGAGTCTTGTTGTGTAGGTGGGCTCACCTTCTTCTTGATCACTTGGATGCATCTCTTTTGCTTGAGATTTGGGTGACTCCTATGCTTCATTTGAGGGTGTGTGATGCTTTTACCCTATATGGTGTTATTTCTCATGTCTCCGTGATGGGCCTTGTATCTTGTTCATCTTCTTCTTTTGATCCAAACTCTACACTTGACAATGGGAATGTCAGGATTCCTTGAAGAACTTTTTTGGAATCAAATGTATCCATATCCTCTAGACTTATTGTCATAAAAAATTCAAAATTTGGTGGAATTGATGGAGCTGATGGTTGAGCTACAACTACTTCTCCTATGGTAGTTGCAAGCTGAATTTATATGGGTCGTGGAAGGTGAATAGTGAACCAAGAAATGGTGGGTGGTACCGTAATGGGTTAGGCTTTGGGAGTAGTGACCATGCCAAATGGTGGTAGGCAAGAGATCATGTTGTGCATGTGTTTTGGTTGTGGTGGTACTGAGGACATGTTTTGTATAAAAAGCTATAGAGTCACTCTT
Organism: Ceratopteris richardii; assembly: GCA_020310875.1. Taxonomy (NCBI): domain Eukaryota; kingdom Viridiplantae; phylum Streptophyta; class Polypodiopsida; order Polypodiales; family Pteridaceae; genus Ceratopteris; species Ceratopteris richardii. Next base: position 124,427,105 of record CM035436.1, read on the forward strand.
TTGAGTGCATACTCTATGGGAATGTCATATGCCAAACATTTGCAAATGATCCATCTTATTGAAAAACAACCATTCAGGACTTGTTTGCACTACCATCTTTTGTTTGTCACTTAAAGTTGATCCATGATCCAATGTGGTAGGTTGACCTTTATCTCTATAGATTCTCCCAGGTAGAGACTGAACCATATCTTCTTATGGGGCTTTGTGAAGCCATCCTGCCTTGGGAAGGCAAAATGTTCCATACACATTCTTAAGGGGATAAACAAACTGGGTGTGATAGCAAACATGGAATTGATCTTAAATACAACCTTTTTCTTCATGGCATTTTGTTTCTACATCCCCTTATTAGTAGGGGCATGCTTGCCTTGCATATTTAGATCTTCACTCACAAATTTTGGGATAGCTTGAATCGCTTCAATTCTTGGTTGGGAAAAAGTGATGGTATGAAAAATGTGCCAAGAAGATCCTTATTTGCCCTAGGGTAGAGAGTCTGAATCAAGTAGTAACATCTCATAAAACCTGGCTTTGGTAGGGGCACATTGAAATAGTCAAGCAATCTTGCTCTTTCCCATATATTCTATAACTTGGTTGAGCTCTTTAACTCCTCAAACTCTTTGGAAAAGAATCCAAAACTGACCCCATGTATTGTTGAATTCACATTTGGACTCATATATGTAGAGTGCATCTGCCAATGGTGCGACTAATGTGTTGAACTAGTGAGACTGTGAGCTAAAACTCTTCATTTCATCCTGACGGAGGTTCTTGTATGGGAATGGTACCCCTATACTTGCAGAAGTGGGGAGATACTTCTATGGGACGCTCTTTGATGGGAAAAGAATTGATGTCCGTTGTTGGGAGCTAGTTCCTCCCTCCACCATTGCTTACTTATGCAAGTGCTTTTGTGGATCTGATATAAGAAGCACAATCACACTATTATTATCAAAGAAACTCCACAAAAGCTTGTTCCCTTTCCAATACTAATATGCTTCCCTTATATCCTTGTGCTATGTGAGAGTGATTGTCGACTGTAGATTGTTTTGTGTTGTGATAGTGTAAGTTTCCAAAATTTCCTTTATGCATACATTGGAGAGCATGATCTCAACATGATTCTAATAATGTATAGTTATGTTACAAGGTTCTTTAGAATAATGGTTTTTATAAGGTTTGTGGACTTTGCATGATTCCCTTATTGGATGACAAGAGATGATTAAGGATTCACACACTTTATTTAGAGATGATGGTTTGATCTAGTCATGGGGCTATTTAGGTATAAATTTCCAAATTGATCTAGAAACAAAACTACATGATGCATTAGATACAATAGCTTTTTTTAGATGTATTAGGGGTTGGAGTGGACCATAACTACCTAAAAACTAAGATGCTATGGGAGGAGATTTTGGCTCTCAAGTAGGTCTTAGGCACCCAGATTTGCAAGCTATTAGGGTTGGACTTCATCGACTACTTTGGTATCCAAATTTGGAGAACTCTTGGTAATTGATATCTGACTTGCTTCAGTGATCGTTGTCTAATAAGATTCTCATTCTGCTTTCTGATGGTGTCTTTGAATGTGGTGGAACAATTGTTTGCTCACTTTTCTTCACCCATATCTGCTTAACTCTTGGAACAAGTGGGTATCTCCATGGATTCATTGGTATTCTTACTTCTCTAGAGAGTACACATGTGGAAGCAAAATGAAAAGTAAAGTACTCTCACAAAACAAAGAATGTGTGAGACACAAAATGAGTAGAACATGAAATGGGTAAACTCATGTGGATTAGAAATGAGCTTGCCAAGAGCATGGAGTAGGCTCCTCAAGCTTCTAACCAAGTACAAATGAGGGGAGAGGCCCTCCTTATATAGATTTGGGAGGGGCTCTCAAAAGTACATCATATGTGGGATAAGTCTCTTGAAAGGAGAATGAATACAACTAGTAGAAGCACATGGCAAGCTATCCAAATACAAAGGAAATACAATATAAAATGGAAATAAACTAAAAAAGGAGTGCCTCTTGGATACAAAATAGAGATGCACTCATGCGGATACAAATGTAGATGAAGTAGGAGCAATCATGTCGTCAACACCCCCTCTGTAGCTCCATTTTGGAACGGCTGAATGCTGCAGAGGTCCACCAAGCGCTGAAGCAGAACCGGAGGTAGAGCCTTCGTGAACATGTCTGCCAGGTTCTCCTGAGAGGTACAATGCTCCAGAGTAATCTCCTGAGATATGAGTTTCTTGCGGATGAAGTGGTACTGGATCTCGATGTGCTTCGTCCGAGCGTGGAACACTAGATTCTTGGCGATGGCCAAGGCTGACTGGCTGTCCATGCGAAGACATGTCGGAGTATCCTACAAAACACTAATGTCAGATAATAAACATCGAAGCCAGATGGCCTCACATGCTGCAAAGGTGGATGCTGGGTACTAAGCCTTGGAGATGATAGAGCAACTGTAGGCTGCTTCTTGCTTGCCCAAGAGATAGGTCCTAAGCCAAACAAGAATATATACCCAGAAGTAGACCATCGAGAATCAGGATCACCAGCCCAATTAGAATCTGAATATCCGACGAGTTTGATGCCCCCTCTATACCAAAGACCATGATGTCGGGTGAGGGCAATGTATCGAAGTAGTCTCTGAGCAGCATCCCAATGAGTCTGACGAGGCTGATGTGCAAACTGACTAAGTACACCAACTGCATAAGCAATATCTGGTCTAGTGTTGGCAAGATAGAGTAATGAGCCAAAAAGCTGTCGATAGGTATGCACATCCACAAGTGATGATGAGTCCTCCAGTGTAAGCTTGATGTTTGGATCAAGTGGTGTAGAAACTGAGCGACACTGGTCCATGTCATATCTGGAAAGTAGATCAGAGCAGTACTTCTTCTGTGATAGGAATATACCTTCTTTTGTTTTCCAAACTTCCATACCCAAGAAGAAGTGTAGTAATCCAAGATATGTCATAGAGTACTCAAGGTGAAGCTGTGTGATGATAAACTAGATGCGTTCTTTGTCTGAGCCTGCCAAGATCAAGTCATCTACATAGAGAATGACGAGGGCGACTAAGACTCCTTTTGATAGATATAGAGATAAGCATGAGCATTGCTTTTTTAAAATCCCTTGTCTTCAAAGAACTTGTGAATCTTTTCATACCAAGCCCTGGGAGCTTGCTTGAGTCCATAAAGTGCCTTGTGAAGCTTGTAGACTTGATCTTCTTTGCCTTTGAACTTGAAGCCTTCATGTTGTTCAACATATACTTCTTCTTGAAGATCTCCGTTGAGGAATGCACTTTTGACGTCCAACTGGTAAATGGGCCACTTAAAGTGAGCACTTAATGCTAAGATGATTCTTATGGTTGTGAAGCTTGCAGTAGGAGCAAAGGTTTCTTCATAGTCAATGCCATGTTGTTGCTTGTATCCCTTAGCTACCAACCTTGCTTTGTACTTGTCTAATGTGCCATTTGACTTGTACTTAACTTTATAAAGCCACTTAACTCCTATGACTTGATGATTTGTGGGCTGAGGTACAAGAGTCCAAGTTTTGTTCTTCTCAATTGCATCCATTTCTACTTGCATAGCTTCTTCCCACTCAGGTTGTCTTTGAGCTTCTTTGTAATTAGATGGTTTTGGGATTTGTTGAATCTGATGCATTAAGGTGTAATTGACATAATGACTTTTTTCTCGCTGTCTCTTGTCAATAAGTCTTTGAGATCTTCTTGGATGACTTGAAGTACTTGCTTCTGAGTTGGAGTTTGGAAATACTGCGTCCCCCTCTGAAGTGTAGATACTAGACTAAGACTTGTACTTAAATCTTTTCTTGAGTATGAGGAAGCTTCATTGAAGATCACATCCTTCGAAATGGTGATGGAGTGGTTTTCCATATCATATAGACGGTATGCCTTTGATTGGTCACTATACCCTATGAATATGTTTTTCTTGGACTTTGATTGTAACTTGTTTCTATCTTCTTTTGGTACATGGACAAAAGCTTCACTACCAAAGACTCGAAAGTAATTACATTTGGTTTTCTTCCATAATATGCTTTGAAGGGTGTTTGGTTGTGTAATGCACTTGTAAATCCTCGATTAAGAATGTGAACGACAGTATGCACGACTTGTGCCCAAAACTTGTAGGGTAGATCCTTGTGATGAAGCATAGCTCTTGCCATTTCCATCACACTGCATATCTTTCTTTCAGCTACTCCATTCTGGGATGGAGTATGAAGCTGAGTGACTTGTCTTTTGATCCCTTTCTGGTTGAGAAAGTTATCAAAGTCATGATTGATAAACTCACCACCTCCATCTGATCTGATGGTTTTAACTTTAGTTGAAGCTTCATTCTCAACTTCCTTCATCCAAGTTTGAAACAGAGAATGTGTTTGCCTTTGACTTCAAAAAGTACACCCAAATATAGCGAGAGTGGTCATATACTAGAAGATAAAAGTAGAGGGATCCACTCAGGGATGGGGTGTTCATGGGTCCACATAAGTCCATGTGGATGAGGGCTAGAGGGTTCCTCGCTCATGTTGAAGCTTCCTTGGGAATTGGGGCCCTATGTTGCTTGCCTTGGGTGCAAACTTGGCAGACATCAGTAAGTTGCCCTATCTTTGGCAATCCCTTCACAAGTTGGGATGAATAGATTTTTGATAAGTAAGATGTGTGGCCAAATCTTTGGTGCCACAAACTTGAGGTTGATTCTTTGGATACAAAGCAAGATAGTTTGTAGAGGCCCTTTTCTTCTATACCTTGAGCAACAACATCCTTTGTATGGGGATCAACTACCTTAACTGAGGTGTTATCAAACCATACTTGTTTGTCCTGATCTGTAATGACCTTGACAGAAAGTAGATTCATACATAAATTTGGAACAAAAAGAACATTGGATAAAGGCTTGCATTCGCCCAGATTGTTGGTAATTTGAACTTTCCCTTTTCCTCCGATGGGTAAGCTTTTGTTGTTGGCAAGATAGACTTCTCTAGTATGCTCTTCCAGTTCTTCAAAGGAGTCCTTGTCTTTGCATATATGGGAGGTAGCTCCGCTATCAAAGATCCACTCATGTGGGGAGCTAGAAGTAACTAGGGAATTGGCTTTTGTGGAGATGAAAAGTTCCTCACTAGAGCAGTGGCATCTATGTTGGGATCCTTTGGATGCTTGCCTAGACGTAGAAGCCTTCGATGATTGTTTATTTTTGTAGAAAAACTTTTCTAAGTGTCTTGATTTTCCACAAAAATTATAAGTGAACTTCTTCGATGAGTTATGCGATCCTTGCTTAGATCCATTGCTAGCATGATGACTTGGGGTTTCGCCTCTATTGAATGGGCCTTTGGCCTTCATGGTAGACTCTTGGGAGGAAGTCGATTTGGCTCGCGAATCGTGAAGGAGCAATAGTCGATGAACCTTTTCCCAAGTTAAGACTTGGCCATGATTATACAAAGTTGTGACAAATGTTTCGTACGACTTAGGTAACTTGTTAAGAAGCCTAATGGCCATGCCTTCACTATAGATGACCTTGGTAATCATGTCGTGTGGCTGAATGGTCAAATTATGAAACTCGACCTCTAATGCATATATTTTCGAAGAGGTTTTGTCTTCATACAAAGCGGCTAATGTATCCCAAGCGTCCTTGGACATCTTATAGGCGGTGATATGTCCTTTCGTCAATTCGTCGCAGGTAAGTAATAGCTGACCTAAAGCTCTTTTGTCCTTGACATTCCACACATGCCAGTTGTCTAAGTTGGTATCCCTATTGGGTTCGGGGTCTGACACGTCTACGACCTCATGAAGGAGATTCGTGTAGAGATATGCACGCATGACATCTTTCCATAGATTGTAATTTTGTCCATTGAGACGTTCATCCTTAGGCATAAAAATAGGGGTGAAAGAGGGTAAGAAGTTAGCCATAGATAATGAGCTACCTTCACTTTTGGTAATTACAAAGCTTTGAGGATAAAGTGTTTAGAAACGATATCAAAGATACTTGCCAAAAATACCGCTTCAAAGCTTGAAATGAACAACTGGACACCACAATTAAAATTCTTGGGGAGGGGGGGGGGCTTAGAGTAGCCTTGCACTTGTACAACACCAAGATAAGTCGACGCGAGAGGAGAGGGCTTAGATTAGCCCGTTGTACACCAATGGAGCCTTAGAGTAGGCTTAGACACTCGGAGAGAGTTTGGTGGGTGGGCTTAGACTAGCCTCCAACCCACACCTATACACACTAAAGATTCTTCTTCTTATATTCTTGATGTACAAAGATGGGGCACTTAGTGCCAAAGTGTCCAAGGTGTGTTCTGGAGGAAAAAAAATAAAATATGATCCGTGGTCAAGTCTATGATTACAAAGGTATCTTAATGAGTCATAAATATGACTTACAAAGGGTCCATCAAAATTGGACGAAGGGTCATAAGTTTTCCATCGTGAGCATTGATAAGTTTTTATGGCTTTAGAGTGGTTTTGATGAGAGAGCCAGAAAATGATAAGTTAAACGTTTAAGTGTGGGTTATACTTAAAAAAATGATGGTCAAAAAACCTTATGAGTATATGCGCTGTTGCTCGCTTGATATGCGCCAGAGAGCTTCACGTGGCTTGTGCCAGACATCTTCATATCGATTGTCAAAAAAAAGGAATATGGTGCAACTACTGACATCATAAGATCAAATGAATAGACTATCTAAGGGGCGCGTTTATAGAGCCCCCTTCAAAATTGGATTGTAACACTGAATGGGGGACTGCTTCTATGCGTCAAGTTGAGAAAGGATAGGTTGATCGCTGGGCTGTGGTTCCTGAGATGCTACTTGCCGCTAAATCCAATGAGCGACGACATTGCTCTTCGTGTGGTACATAGAACTTAGCCAGAAATCCTTAATCAAAATTCGATTCTAGAAAGATCTCTTGGCGTGCGCACCGACCTCGTGTGGCACAGATAACCTTGCACTCTTTCTCTTTCTCACACAGCCGAGTGCATCCGTGACACTGTAGTGCTTCCGCGAGTTGTATTCCACAGTGCTATGCTCGATAGGAGTGAAGTGTAACTGCTTCGTGCTCTGGCCCCCTCTGTGGCTTTCTTTTTGGATTTGCCCGAGTGCATGTCTGAAGAGAGTCGCCCGAGTGCTATGGATCTCTCTCTCTCCCTCTCTCTCTCTCTGTGGTCTTCGCAGAGCTGGCGCCTCCCTTTTGTGTTGCTGGATGAACGCCGATTGGTGCTTCTGGATTGACATAGTCGATTGGCGTTACTCGTTGCGTTCTGCCTCACTCATAAGCACATATAGCTTAGAGAGCCACTATAGAGGTGAAATGCCTATTGCACAAATTCTTGGTCAATACTCCTGTGTTGCATGAATTTGCAATCATCAACTTGGAGCACTGTCTGCTCTACATTTCAGTCTGGGGCTCATTTACACAGAGTGTGAATGGATTTCTAGGTCCATCTACTCTTCATCAAAGAAACAAATTGAGCATGAAGCTTCAAGCGATATGCACATCTGCCATTCACGGTCTGCAAGCTTATGCAAATGAGAACGCATTGTGCTTGCTTCTTTCTAGTTGCACGAAGAAAGAGACTCACGTTCAACAAAAATGGCACGTGAGTCTTATCACTGATTGTTTGATCACACCTTTGTCATACAGAAAGGAGATCTGGAGTGAACCAGTAGACTATCAAATAATGATGAAACTCACAACACATACTGAGGTATAGATGTTGTCTTAAACAATAGAGTTAATACTCCAATACTTATCAAGAAAACACAAAGAACTACGACAAAACGAGTGATCAAAACAGTGTTGATAAACACTTGAACATGAAAGATGAATCACTTCATCAATCGAAATGTCACCACTAGGAGCGGCCTTCTCTAAATGCTAAAAAAATGTTTATACACACTTTAATAAAAAAGATGCATCACTAATCATATGGGCGTGGACACATAGATGGAATAAGCCATGAGCTCTTGGCACAAAAGGGGTGGGTGGGAGGGAAAATGGGGTAAAAGGTGATAAATAAGAAAGGGTGGGAGGGTGGGCAAATGAGACCCAAAGAGCACAAAACTGATGGCAAAAGATTCTCGCAATAAGGAGAAAGCAAGACTACCAACGCTCAAGCACCACCACCACCAAAATGACCGCTAAACACACCACCACGACCTCCATCTAGCGCTCTGATACCATGTAGAGAGTACACACGCGGAAGCAAAATGAAAAGTAAAGTACTCTCACAAAACAAAGAATGTGTGACACAAAATGAGTAGACCATGAAATGGGTAAACTCATGTGGATTAGAAATGAGCTTGCCAAGAGCATGGAGTAGGCTCCTCAAGCTTCTAACCAAGTACAAATGAGGGGAGAGGCCCTGTTGAGAAAAGGGGAACAACAAACCCTAACCGCCTCACATGGAAGTGAGAAGCTTCTCCAAGTGAAGTTGCAAGAAGTGCAAGCAACACATCCACACCCATGCCCATGAACAATGGCACCATGGCCAACGTCAAAAAGGAGCAAGGGAGAGCAATGCTCACACACAAGCCAACTCCAAATGCAAGTCCACACACATAGATCATTGCCTTGCACACAAGGAAGAAAGAGAGTAACAAATGACACCTTCTTCCATTAACAAAATGGAGGCCAAGGCCATGGCGAAGGGACCCCTTTTACAAGAAATGAGCCTCTTATTTATAGGCTCAACACATTTCCCCATGTGCTCCTTTTGACTAGTGAAAAAGGAGCACATGCCTAACTAACATATCTCAAAAGGATCTTGGAAAATCAACCATATCTCAGGCTATACGTGCACTGGGGAGCTTTCTTCATTTCTTCAAATATGTGAGCATCTACAAGGCTCCAAAGCTTTACTTTTAGGAGAAATATTAAAAAGTGTCTAAGGGGGGGTTTTTATGTGAAATCCTACGTAGATGCAAAAAGAGATATTATTATGGTCTAGGGAGGGTTCCTATGCATAATTGTGGGTGTGTGCATACCCTACAACCCAACACTCTCCCCTCCCTAGACTTTGTCGTCCTCGACAAAGCTAAGAGGAAAGGATCATACACAACTGAACTTAATCCAAGTTAAATCTTTAGGTCTTCAAAATCTACAATTTCTAGAGTCAGCAAAGCTTCATGCAGCAAGTCTTCAGGTCTTCAAGGATCTTGAATCTGCAACATATCTATCTTTAAGCCTTTAGTCCTTCCTTCAATCTACAAATCTTCAGTCTTCAGATCTGGGCGACACATTCCCCTTGGGGGGCAGTCAGCCCAGCATGCATCCCTTTATGTAGTCCCATGTTGGACTAATAGAGCCTCACCCAAGATCCTGAAATTAAACATACAAAACACCAGTAGACTGTTTTTGAAAAGAGGTAGAATATAACATTTAGTTCAATTGGTAGTTTCCACTTCAAGGGACATTAAGTCTTATAGGACTAGCTTAAGTCCACATAGAGAGCTAGCTATTCCTGCATTCTGCAAATTAAAGCACCAAAAGCCAAGAACTCAAGTGGCAGTCCTTATGACTAATATTTGTGACATGTCACCACTATTTAAAGCACAATCACTTAGTTTATATGACAACCAATGATCAATAGGTGAGCATGGATGAGAGCAAAATACAACATTCAGTGACTAAGGCCATGTGTATCTTTGGCTAAGTAGACATGCTTGGACAAGGGTTAAATAACTTTTAAGTCATCAAGAGCGATTTCTGTGAATCATGGTGTCTCATCATTTAACGGGCAAAAAGGATGAATGTAGTCGATGTTCCTAGTGCCTGGAATGTTAGTTATAAGCAAGACATTTCATTGTAAAGAGATGCAATGAGTAAATAGCCTGTAATCGAATGAGGGCATCACAAAGTGAATTAATTCAGACTTGATAAAACATGTAGGCCCAATCCCACAGGGTCAGACATGAGATTTCAAAATGATCATTAAACCTGGGAGTATTCAAAAACACATTATTCACAAGAGAGCATCTATAGGAGTAAAAAATGGATCAATGCTAAGTGCTGTGTGTGTTGGCCTATACTGCATTAAGGGAGCATTGTAAAACCAGAGCATTTCTTCCCTGGCATAAAACAAGCATTTGGATTCTTGTGATCGTCTTTCCAGCTTTTTTGGAACAAGATATTCTCCCGACATTTTCCATATAAAATTGAACAATGTGTACAACAAAAGACATTTAACAGAGAACCTCACTATTTATGAAATGCAATTGATTGTGCAAAATTTAGAATTTCTTTTAGGTGTTGTTTTTGGTCAACTTCCCTTCCCCCCCAAAGCATCTTAAGTGTCACTACTCTACTAGAAGCTACAACTGATGGCTTTAGCAATCATGGTCGAACACTAGTACACAGTCATAGCCATAGAGCAAAATTTAGAAACATTCTGGCATATTAAGACAATGAATTATGGAATCATGCTCTAAAGTAGAACAAATCTAGAGCCACAGATTGAAACAAGTATTTAGAGAATTTGTCACCAATCTTGGCAAATCATAAAACTTTTTCTAGTGTCATGAACTTTTCCATCAGAAACCAAGTTGCACTGAAACAAGTAGTGTTTTGATGTGAAACAAGAGAGGAACTGATAAGCCATAAACCTACATCATAGATTGAATCTTGAAGATGGCATGCAAGATGTATAGCAGTGCTATTATAGAAATGTATCTTTGAAAACAGTCACAAGTGTGAGGATGCTTCTAACTCTTCAAGAGATAGCCCTAGTACAAGCCTATACCTGCAACCTGTTCCTATTTCAACCGAGTCATTTAAATCATCTGCAATTACTGAAGCTTACCAGTATCACATGAATATGAACACTATGGGTCCATCACACACCGCCCCTGGGAAAGTTCATGGAAGAATACACATATTTATCATGAATTTTTGAGTCAGCAGGAAACGATGGATTGTCACAATTATGGACATAAGCCTTTTATGCAGATTCCTACATAGCTCATATTCATCCAACATTTATAATCTTGGTCCATTATACAAGATGAGGAGTGATCTTATAGTATGACAACAATAAGACTCAGACTGTGTGTAGCACAATCCCAGAAACCTCCCACCATAAGCTTTGGGACCAACAACTAAGAAAAACATCATTTGAAAAAATTGTAATGAAGAATGGAGGCAGTTCATCAAAAAATAAGGCAAATCATGACCTTCCCATGCCCCCAAATTGAGAGATTTCTAAGCATAATATAGCTCCATGTAGAGAAATCTATGTGTATTTAAACGGTTCCCTAATTGATAAGTCAAAGAAACTTCCCACTGACAACATTGTCTGCCAATCCTTTGAGATCAGTTCGTATACCTTTCAGGAGGGACCGAATGAAAAAACCTTTCAAGAAGCAATCTTCAAGATTTATTAAGCTACAATCAACCTTATCCACAGCTCCAACATGACTGGGGCACATCTCAAACCTATGTGTAGTCACTGTAGGATTCCAGAACCTGTCATACTTCCAAAACATAGCCAAGAAATACTATTATGTTGACTAAACTGAGCACACATTATCTCAAGCATACTCTACCAGTGGCAGTTTAAATAACTCAGTCAAGGATATGCTCTGTCAGACTATCAATAGCTGAGAAACTTCTAGCTTGACATCCAAGTCCAAGTTCCATGCTTCAAATATCGAGAATCATCATCTCCTTATGTAGTCAAAACTCCCAATTTTATAAAGATCACTAAAGGTAAATTCATTTGGGCATAAACATGTGAAAAGCTAAGGCTGGAATGGTGCCACAGATCTTTCAATGTTTCCACCCATATTCAAAGAAGACAAAACAACAATGATCCCTTTACCAAATTTCCCTATAGGGAAACACTAAGAACTTGAAGTTACACAAAGGAGCATTTGAAAATTGATAGATCATGAAGTAGAAAATAGAGCCCCTATGAATCTATTGTGCAAGGTTATAACTTCAAAAGGGAAACAAACATGATTTATCCATGTTATTTCATTAGTCTCCAAGCATTAATGAGAGTGATAATACACGAGGAGTCCTCATAAGGTGTGACAGTAGACCCGAGTGATTTGATAATTATTATGGGCACATCAATCAACATTAAGTATGCATGTATACCAACTAGTCCACTATTTGGATTTCTAAGAATCGATGTTCTTGGTGAATGATGAGAGGCATTACCATTTGAACAATACATCTGAATTTTGGTCAGGTATGTCAGAAAGGAGAAATGACCGGACCCAACATGCTAGTGGCTAGGCTGCATAGCTACACCCTACTACCTTCACATCTTAAGCGGAATTACTTACCACAATCTTTAATGAGTTACGTCCCAATAGAAGGTCATCCTAGGACACCAAGTCTTTTCCTCCATAGAAAATCGATTAGAATCATATGTCATATATCTGTTTATCCCAAACGTTATCAAGAAAGTTACACTATGTGTAGTGTAAAACAAAGTCATGTGCCTTCATTAAAAACAGCCACTAACTACTGCTTGTGCCCCTATCAGCATGTTAGAAACCCATCATTCGTGTAAAGCTCCTGAATGTGCACGCATATCAGACAAACCCTTTAATAGATTACATATTTCTACCTTTGTGAATGCGAGTGCCAAATACAAGAGGGGAAAACATTATTGTTTCTTTGCTGACATTCAAAGGTCATTGCAACAAAAGATATTTCTTGGATTCATGGCCCCTGCTGCATTAGCACAAACCCTAGTGAATGGCAAGTCATAAAACTCAGAGGTCAAATTAAATCATCGAATGTAACAATCCCTTTGCATGACAAAAGGATCAACATACGTATAAAGATGGAAAGAGTCAGACGTTAATTCCAAACTGGCACAAAATCTTATAGACTTGCAATTTTCATAAGAAGACAAGTACTTATATCCACCTGATCAATCGTGAAGTAACTACTAGGCCAACCTTAGGATTATCTTGGCTTCATCATAGGTAATTTGACATATAGCAGATTATAGACAAAATTTGAATCATAGAGAGTTTAAAACATCAAAAGAGAATAATCTGTGTCACACATTTTAGTGCTATAATCAGAACCAATGCTTCATGACTTTACTGACTCAAACAAAGATCATCCGTTTTGAATCTCCAGCATCAGGAAAGCCAATGGATGCACATCCTGAAGCATAACATAACCCGTGGGTAGCCGCCAAATAGATTTCTTCTTCAACGGCATCGAGCAGGTAAGGCGATATAGCACCCCAAATCAAAAAATCTCCACCGGAACCCAACCCAACCATAAAGATTCCCTACCATCTACATCGAGGGTACCAACATGCAGACATCAACCACAAGGTTGGAGTAAACAAAAAACAAGTTACACCCATAGAACAGATACACCTTATTAGTCTGAAAGAGCTCCATAACTCATCAGAAGCAAAAACATCTCTTGGTCCTTGGAAGAAAAGCCCAGGTTTTTTACAGAAGAGATATGGGTACATGAATAAGCATGTGTACTGGCAGTAGAAGCCCTTGAGATCACCAAAGAGTCGACTGCAAGCTTATTACTACACGAGATGCTTGGTAAGGAAAGATTCGACCAGGGGAATTGTTCGGCCTGCTCTGGTAGATTGTGGTTCAATGCTTGCCGCCTTCTTGACATGCATCAATGAGGGGAGAGACTAGTGTGGGTACTCTTGTAGACTTCAGAAGGGCAGAACAAGTAGGGAGGCGTAGGGACGGAAGCTTCCTCAAACACAAAAGAATACCTGTCATGCAAAAAACTCGGAAAGCCCATGCAGAAGACACGCAACAACCGTAATGGCATCACATGGACATGCGCAACATCTTCCTATACTTTCTGTTGTAAAGCAAAACTAGGAAGATGGAGCGTGAATAATGCTTGATCCCATCCATCATTCACATGAGGGAGAATATGCTAGTAAGTGCAGAAAAGAAGTAATGCAGGCAAGCTGGAAGCCAGAGAATCATTCCTCCCTGCCCAGTGACATCTGCCAATAGTGAAACCAAAAGGCAAAGGTATACCGAGAAAACCACGGACGCTGCACCGAACGGGTTTCCAGACAACTTGGTTGTATAGCAGACACTAAGGCAACCAAAATACGAGCTCAAACCAGCAGTAGTCCTCAGATCGTGAAAAAAAAAGACGGAAAGAGAAATTCTTAGGGTTGCAAGGATGAAATCAGACTCAAGCAGGAGCCAGAAGCCCTAGCTTTGAGGTGAGCAAGCAGAGTAATACGTAGAAAGCTTCACCCCGCCATTGCCCTGAGCTCATGTCTCAACCCAAAAGAAAGGAAATCGAAGTTCGCCCCCCCATTTACCTCACACATGAGAATGTGAGAGTTAATGCTACTTGTATGACAATTAATGTTCTACCAAACCTTCAGAATCACATTGAATTCATATGGACAAGGCAGTGATCAGAGAGAATTCGCGTATATCCTAGTAACACGTGTGCTCCTTTTTTTGTTATTGAAGGAGTGAATTTCAACAGTCCAATACTAACTTATAACCACATAGTTACATGTAGTTCGAAATGTTGGGAATTTGAAGATTCCTTGCTACCATTTGTGAGAAGTGAAAATATTCAGAGTGAAAGAGGGAAGAGGCCAAGAGAGTGTGTGCCCCCTCTCTCTCCAATCAAAGCCATCACTGAAAAAGAGGTGGCAGAGATGAGAGGGATGCCAGAGTGAGTGTGAGAGAGTGTGAGAGAGAATGAGAGAAGGGTAAGGGGTTGTTTTTCTGCAACAAACAAAAATAAAGATCTAATCTACTCAAAATGAGAAATAAGGGGTACCCTTAACCAACCGAAGGCCACACGTATTCATCCTCCTCCAAGTGTCAAGGTGCATCTCACGAAGTATGGACACGCAAACTTGGAAAAACCAACGGCTAAAGGCCGACGTCCCTGGCAACGGTGCCAAATTGTTGAGAAAAGGGGAACAACAAACCCTAACCGCCTCACATGGAAGTGAGAAGCTTCTCCAAGTGAAGTTGCAAGAAGTGCAAGCAACACATCCACACCCATGCCCATGAACAATGGCACCATGGCCAACGTAAAAAAGGAGAAAGGGAGAGCAATGCTCACACACAAGCGAACTCCAAATGCAAGTCCACACACGTAGATCATCGCCTTGCACACAAGGAAGAAAGAGAGTAACAAATGACACCTTCTTCCATTAAAAAAATGGAGGCCAAGGCCATGGCCAAGGGACCCCTTTTACAAGAAATGAGCCTCTTATTTATAGGCTCAACACAATTCCCCATGTGCTCCTTTTGACTAGTAAAAAAGGAGCACATGCCTAACTAACATATCTCAAAAGGATCTTGGAAAATCAACCATATCTCAGGCTATATGTGCGCGTGGGGAGCTTTCTTCATTTCTTCAAATATGTGAGTATTTACAAGGCTCCAAAGCTTTACTTTTAGGAGAAATATTAAAAAAGTGTCTTAGGGGGGGTTTTTATGTGAAATCCTAAGTAGATGCAAAAAGAGATATTATTATGGTCTAGGGAGGGGTCCTATGCACAATTGTGGGTGTGTGCATACCCTACAACCCAATAGGCCCTCCTTATATAGATTTGGGAGGGGCTCTCAAAAGTACATCATATGTGGGATAAGTCTCCTGAAAGGAGAATGAATACAACTGGTAGAAGCACATGGAAAGGTACGCAAATACAAAGGAAATACAATATAAAATGGAAATAGACTAGAAATGGAGTGCCTCCTGGATACAAAATGGAGATGCACTCATGCGGATACAAATGTAGATGAAGTAGGAGCAATCATGTCATCAACAACTTCATGTTTCTGTTTCTTTTGAACGGCATGCCTCCTTGGTTGAGTTGTCAATACAATACTCATCTTTGGAAAATAAGGGAGTTCCATATGTTGCATGATCTATTTGTTTGAGTGCGAGACATTCTACACAATAGATCTAGGGGTACATCCAATATCATTTTCTTCAAGTTTAACTTAGAATAAAAAAGAGCTTGTGTTAATTCATGATCATTGGTCATACTAGTTTCTAATTTAATCATAATGTGTTCCTCATTTACCCAAACCCAAAGAAGATGGCTTCTGATGTTTAAGTTGACTAGATGATCATATACCTTGTCGTCTTCCAAGATCAAAGTTTCAATGAGATCTTCATCATGGCACAATAATAACTTCAATGTCAAGGGAACATCTTTTATGAGGATGGGAAAATCCACCTCACCCATGCAATGGGTTTCTACACCTCCTAATCCTATGAGCCAAGACTCAATCACATTCATGTGCAATTTAATATCTTGATAACAAGAATACCTAATGGCACTTTTAGAAGCCCTTAAATCAATGAGATCCCTAAGTTTCTTGAATGTAGTTCCCCTTCCTAGCTCAATCAAAATGAATTATCTTTGATCAATAATGCTAGGTGTGGTATTCCTCTTCATTTTCCACGTTTCCATGTGATCTATAGAGGCATTCCATTGGGGAAAGAGAATCACAAGATGAAGCCTTTCCACATCCTCGTTCTTAAATTGTCTTATGCCCTAACATCTTAGCTTCATCCATTTAATGCATTCTAGCACTTCAGCTTGAGCCTCTTCTCGTATTCTTTTTCTCTTCGTCTTTACACTTCTTAGCCAAATTGAGCCATTCAAGAATTTCCTTCATCAAAGACTCTTGATAGAGTTTGGCTTGGTAGCCACTTACGTAATTAGGAAAGATGTCTCCTTCTAGGGTGTCTAATTGTACTACCCTACTTGTTGATTTTCTATTCATGATCATAGGTCCATAGCCACGTTTCTCTAGTTTACGAGCATCTTGCTTCAAAGTGTAAATCAATACTAGATCACCAGATTTCAAGCCTTTATCCTTTATATATGCATCAAAATAGTCTTCTTGTCTCCTCTTTGTTACATATATGCCTGCTCCTACTTTTAATCTGATACCCCCTAAGCATTCTAAATCCATGACCCAGGATGAGAGTTATGACCTTTCTATTGATGATCTCGTGAAACCTTTAGAGTGGGTATAAAAAATATCTAAAGGAAGCACAATATTTCTATCAAATACCATTTGAAAGGGATTGGCATTGGGTACCATTTTATCAGCCACTCTACATGCCCAAACAACATGATGTAGTTGTTTGTCCCAATCTGAATGTTTATTATTTAGGAGCTTACGCAATGCATTGCACATGATCTTATTTGTGCTTTCCACATCTGAGTTCACTTGTAGATGGTATGATGCTGACTTCTTGTGGATTACCATGAAATCTTGTAATAGATATTTGGTTATCTCATTCAATAAGTGAGTTCCTTGATCGCCCATATACTCTATAGGCATTCCATACCTTATGAGTGCATTTGCAAACAAGATTTAGGTTGTTATCTATGCATCATTTTTCCTTGTGGCTTTCACTTCTACCCATTTGGTAAGATACTTTGTGGCGACAATCATGTATTTTGCATGGGATTGTCTAGTTTGGGGGTTGATAGCACCTATGAAGTCTATACCCTACTTGGAAAATGCACATCCACCCATCACTGGTCTTAGTGGCATCTCGTCCTTACGAATAGGATATTTAGCTCTCTGATAGGTGTCACACCTCTTCACATAGGTATGTGCATCCATATGAAGAGTAGGCCACCAAATACCTAAAAATAGAATATATTTGATTACTCACTCAAGTCCAAAGTGTCCTCCTACCACACCCAGATGTGTATTCTTTAATATCTTAAAGTACACTCTTTCATGCATGCAAAATCTCAAATATCTATCTCTTCCATGCTTGTATAGATTATCACCATTGAGTGTATAGTCTTGAGCTTCCTACTCTAGATTCCTTTCTTACTCAAAAGTCATCTCTTGGGGAAATGTTTCCGCTCTTAGAAATTCAACTAGAGGAGTGATCTATTCAGGTATTAGAGACACTTAATATAGTGTTGCATGTTTAACTGGGGGTCTAGTAATATAGGATTGACAATCCTTGGGCAACCTCTAATATTTTCTTCCATTGTTGGCCAATATACTCCTAATATCTTCAATGTCTATAGGGTTTTATGTCTTGAATGATGTTGCCCTAAATCACCTACATGTGCTACTTGCAACCATTTTTCATACTCTTCCTTTTCCACACAACAAGCTACAATTCCTTGATCATTTTGCCTATAAATACTCCCTGTGAGTATGATATTTATGGGACTTGACTTTTTCTTCATCTTTTGTTTTTATCATAGGGTTCTTGGGTTCAAATGTGAGAATGGAAACTAATTGCATTGCCCACTTTGAAACTACTTCCAAGTTGAAAAAATAAGCATCATGAAGCTCATCTAATACACCTTGTGGTGACTCTCTTGAAAGTGAGCCATAAAAGGCAATCTGCTTGAAGGTGGGTCTTCCATTTTGTTACAACTACTTCAAAATCATACTCCATTAGTAAGAGAAACCATCTTACTAATATACTTCTATTGCAAAGTTTGTTCACCAAGTATAATAAAACTTGATGGTCTGTAAAGAATTCGGACTTATTGGCAAGAAAATAATGTCTAAATTTCTTGATCGCATAGACCATGCCTAATCCTTCTCATTCTCTACTTTTTGAATTCTTCTCTACAACATTCAATTGTCTACTCACATAAGCTATGGGAAGGTCTATGTTTCTCCCACCTGTTGGTTGTGCTAGCACACATCCATTAGAAAAATGGGAGGGATCCACATGAACATGGAATGAATTATTTCAATATAGACTTGTCAATATGGGGGTTGAGAACAAACATCATTTCAGATCTATGAGAAATTTCTCACATTCTTCATTCCACTTGAAGTTCATCAAAACTTTGTATAGAGGGTTAGCAATGATTGCATACATGTGGATAAAATGTTGATAGTATCAACAATGACCCATGAAAGCTTGTACTTCCTTGACTGTCCTAGGTCTCAACAACTATGCTATAGCTCTCACCTTGTCTTCATCCATTGATATCCCATTCTTTGACACATTATGGCTTAAGATCTTGCCTTTTGTGACCATGAAAATGCATTTCTCTAGGTTCAAGCACACTTATTACTCTCTAAGATCTGTCTAAGTTTTGGAATGTGAATTTTTCTTATGTGGGATGAGTGCACAAGTCATCCACATAAATGTCTAAATTCTTTCTCAAGAAGTCCTTGAACACATGACACATGATCCTTTGAAATGTATCTGGTGCATTTGTGACGCCAAATGGCATCACACAAAATGAAAAGATTCCCCATTTTGTGGAAAAAGTTGTCTTATGTTTGTGATAGTAAGTGAATGACTATCTCTTATATTCTGTATAGTCAATCTCATAGATAAATCTAGTTAGAGAGAGACTCTCTATTGGAGAGATCAAATTTTCATATGGGCCCACATAGGACAATGTTGTAGAATATTTCAAACAAGGTTGTTCCTAGGTTGAACATTGCATCTTTTTGAAAATATTTGAGCTTACTCCCTTTTGTGAATTGATTTTTTTCCACATAGCTTCACATTGCCTTATACAAGAGTCATCGCATCACTCCCAAGGTAGGATTTGTTGATATGTTTCACTAATGATTTGTGTGCATGCACTGAGGACCATCGGGGAACCTTTTCTTCCATATTTACAAGTTTTGTCCCCCTGGCTTGTATACATTGAGATATCCATGCTCTACCCTTCTGAATTCACATGCATCCACTTTATCCCACATGCAGGGATATTATCTCAAGCTCTCTTGCATTCTCATGGAAGTTCCATTTATCCCACATAGGATGTACTTTGCCATCTACTCCATATAAGGAGGGCCTCACTTCACCTATCCTTATGCAAAGGAATAGTGAAATTGGACACTAGTTCAATGTAATTGAAAGAGGAAAATAGGATTAATGGAGGGTTCAAGAAGTAAAGTTAGGCAGAGATGAGGGGTTTCTTCTTTATATCTTAGCATGCATCTGATTTTTCGAAGCCTTGTCTGGTGTTGAGAGTGGCCTATGTTTACTTCTTTCTCAACACACCTCAGCCTTTGATAAAGATTTTTCCTTATAACCCAACGAATGTTTTGAAGATTCTTTTGAGTCCTGATCAAAATGTGTTGTGTCTTCATGACCACCTTCCTCTAGCACCTAACCAGCAAGGAGTCAGAGGCAAATGCCCAGATCTAGGCCTTGTTAATCTCCTGCTAGAGTGAGGGGAAAGAGAAGGAAGCCAGAGTGGTATGAAATCATGGGGCTTTTTTGAGATTGATGACTTGCTTGAAGGTAATCACCATTGGGTGGTGATAAGAAACAATGAGGTCCACACATACGGAGAGGGAAGGGGGGCCCGTTCACTTGTATACTTGGTCTTTCTATTAATTAAAGTTTGGGAGAGTAGGTTATTGCCAAACTTCCTTTTGAAAAAAAAAATTACGTTACATAATCACTAATGTTATATAATCTTTGTGTAGATCTTTGCTGGAGAGAGAAGGGATAGAGAGCATGAGAGAGAGAAAAAAAGAGATGATAAAGCTATTCAATCTTCCAAAAATAACAAATCTTGTATAACACATCACTAATGTAAACATATCTACTAAAGTGAGGCAACGTGCACATATATGATATGTTTAGTCATGATTTAGAAACTCACTTTTCATATAGGTAGAAGAGAAAACAAAAATGGATTTTACACTTTTTTTAGTCCACCTTTGCATAAGAGAAATTCTTTATGAGTACATATGATTCACTATAATCTTTCCAAGAATATGATTGTAAAAAGATTAGAAAATTCCACCTAAAAGAGTGCTAAGAACTTCCTTATCATACACTAGAGAACTAAATTTCTCCTCTTCCTTTTTAAGTATGCATAAAATAGGCTATTGTAAAGACGTTTCTCCATAAGAGCATCTCTCTCATCCTTCATCATGGAATAGCATGAGACCCCTTTCAATGGTCAACACTTTCACACATGGTAGGTTAAAATGCAATACAAGCTCATGAAGAAAGGCATACAAAGCATTTCTAATGGCAAAGAGAAGAAACTAACTACACCAAATGGTGAAGCTACTTGGAATGTCAAGGCGGAGAAAGCACTATCCACCATTGCACTATCGTCAAGTGATCAATATTTGCATCACATTGATGAATAGGGCATTTTCTATGATTCATGGACAAAATGTGATCATCTTTTTAGATCTAAGGCTAAATCTTCAAAAATCACACTCCTTATAAATGTGCTTGATATCAAAATGGACCCGAGATCCTCTCTTGGATCACATCTCAACATCTTTAAGAGTATGTGTACTCAATGTGTGGAAATCGACAAGAAGCTTGATGAAGATGTAGTAATTTCTTTACTTCTATGACATCTTCCCCAAGATTCATATGGCCACATTATCATCACCTGTAGGCTTCTTCCATAACCAAACCTTAGTGGTGTTGAAGTTGCTTTACTAGATATAGAAAATAACCTTTAAAACCACAATTCCTCTCAAGAGAAAGCGCTCTTCAACAAGAAGAACCCCCCACAAAAAAAGTAGAAACCATGTTGCTTCTATAATAAAACAAATCATTATGAGGAGAAAGGCTACTACAAACCCAAGAAATATGCCAAAATTAGTGAAGAAAGAAGTGATGAAGATTTTGGTGGATCCCGAAAGCAACAACATGTAAAGAGTATCTCTTTTAAGCACCATCTAGCCCATGATGTAAGCTCTTCTACATGTCTTGGGATTGTCATGGACAAAGGAAAACATTCTAGACCTCAGATTCCTTGTGACTTCTATATCTCACAATTGGTTTAGAACTTAGAGAAACCAATGCCTCCATTGCATTTAGAACATGCCAAAACCCTAAGAATGAGTGTCATGTTTCTAATTGATGACATCATCAATGACATCATCAATTCATAACTACCATTGATAAATCACCCTTGAAAACCTATTTCAGGAGGGTTTGGCCACATACATACTCAGCCTTGCCAATACCAATCTTGGGAGCTCAAGGAGTCATGATCACCAAGTAAGTACTCTCCAAGTTCAAGTTCCAATTCTAGTCTTGTTCTTTGTTCTAGTCTTGTATCTTGGACATCTGTCTTGTCCTCTTGTAATCTTTTAGCACGAGATCCTATTAAGTTATTTTTTGTATCTAGTTCATCTCCTTGAAGGGAGTTCTTGTAATATAGATATCTTGCTTCATACATATGGTCTCAGGTTGAGGAATCTCATGGATCATCTCTAGTCTAGTTATCCATGCCTATCAGTCCCAGGGTGTGGGACATCTTGTATCAGTTATA
This sequence comes from Ceratopteris richardii, assembly GCA_020310875.1. NCBI lineage: Eukaryota > Viridiplantae > Streptophyta > Polypodiopsida > Polypodiales > Pteridaceae > Ceratopteris > Ceratopteris richardii. Next base: position 124,449,305 of record CM035436.1, read on the forward strand.
TATTCTTGTATTATTTTCCCTACGTGGATGATCTTGTATCAAAGTGTAATTCCAAAGTCTTGTCTAGTCTAGTCAGAGAGAAAAATCTAGTGCTCCTCTAACATTTTTGCAAGACTAGCTTTTATCCAAGAATAGGTATCATGGAGAAGAATTATGAACAGATTGTGGCATCACTTTAGAGTCGCCAACAATAAGTCAAGGACTTAACTGATCGACAAACACAAGTCAAGATGGGACATCCCATGCATATGGTTGCACTTATCCAAGAATTAAAAGAAAGAATCTGAAGTCTTGAAGCAAATCAAGGAAGTATTCAAGTAAAACAACATCCTAGTTCATCCTTCATGAAGGAACCCAAGATTTGCATGCCATAAAATTTTGATGGTAATCGCACAAAGTTCTTTGGGTTCTTTCAACGAGTCTGATTGTACATCCGTATGCAGACTTATAGATACCATGATGATGCATCCAAGGTGAGTTTTATTGGAAACCATCTGTTTGGTCAAGCATTATCATGGTTCGCTCCAATCTTCGACAAGACATGGTAGTACTTTGTGACTATGAGGAGTATCTTTGAGAGAGCACCACCATGTTTGGAGATGCAAGCACTAGTCGAGTGGCATAAACAAAACTATGGAAGCTATGTCAAAGTAACTACCTTACCTATTCCTATGCATCATAATTTAGTCAATTGATATGTGATCTCACTTGACATGAAGATTATTTCATAAGACAATTTAGATGAGGTTTAAGAGATGATGTGAAGGACCTTTTAGTCACGATGCAAAAGATTAAGACATGAATACATCATGCAATCCATTCAATGTCATAACTGCCTCTTTGAAAGAAAACAAGGAAAACAAGTATAGGGAAGAGTTTGCCAATGGAAACCCTTCCACCTCGCTCCTAGAGAAGAACCTATGTGTGAACCTATGTAGATAGACATAAGTATATTCCAACCTCTAACTCCACAAGATAATTAGAGAAGGTAACCCTTGTAGAGCAGGGAAACAAGGCAGTTAAATTGTAAAGGAGACCATTTAGCTGGAACATGATATAAGAAAGGGTCTCTTAATTCCTGCAACACCCATCCTCATGTTTCATCGATGAAGGATTGGTTACAAAACACAAGATTCCAGTGCCTGAGAAGGAAAAATGAGTAGTAGCTAAAGTACTGGATGGATGACCTCTAGCATCCAGGAATATTACTATGGAAACCACACCATTAAGATTATGCCTATTATATCAAGTTCAATAAACCTTGTTATCATTGGAATGCCCTTGCTAAAGAAACATAATCTAGACATCGATTGGGAGAAGAGTAAAAGCACTCATTGGGATATCTAGAAAAACCCAACACATGTAGGAGCCAAAGCCTTCATGCATGCACTTAGGAAGGAACCAACATATATGATCTATGCCATACTAGCTCAAGAGTCCAAGAAAGATGATCTAGTAAAGCTACCTAGTCAGCACCAATATTTTCAAGATGTCTTTGAGAAGAAGAATGCAGATATCCCCCAGAGCACAAATCTTATAATTGTGCCATAGAACTTCAAGAGGGAGCACACCCACCCTTCGGACCAATCTATAGACTATCCCTAGAGGAACTTATATATTTACGCAAGAATGTTGATGAGAATCTAACCACGAGTTTTATCACACACTTAAAGTTTCCTAGAGGTGGCCTTGTTGTCACTCCAGCACAATGGTGAGTACCAACATGAGAAGATCCACCTCATAATTGTCAATCCATGGAGACGTGAGGACTAGTATGAAGACTATGAGCAAGTGAAGGCACAAGTGCGTGAGTGAGAAGCACACAAACATGCACACACATACACACACACACACACACACACACAAGGCAAGAACACGGAGAGGAACAATGGAGTTCTTTGCATTAGTCAAAAATTCTCTTACGTAAGCTCGATTCACAAATAATCTAACCCCAAAAATGAGCTCTCTAGCCCTTTTTATAGTTTTCTCACTAGCTTTGGCCTTGTCCACACCTACTGTCCAGCCTAGTTAAAAATTAGGTTCTAGAGCCTATTTGAGGGCTCAAACGGAGTCTAAAAATTATAAAAATTGGTATGTAGCTAATTCTAATACTCCTCAAGCTCGAGGACTCCTCGGTGTCGTGTAGTACTCAGAGTACATAGTTTGTTCACATGCAAAGAGATGAAGCAGGTGTGTAGGCTTCGGTGCGAAGACCTCCGAGTGATACTCCCAGAAACCTGATCTGAACATGTCTTCAAATGTTTGTTTATAGCATGCGGGGAGGTATTTGATGCGTGCATGCCAAGCGTAAGCTACCCAAATGCTGGGGGTGGTGCTCATGTCATACACCAAATCATAATTTCCATTAGTAAACCCCGGTAGCCGTACCTGTGGTGGTGCTGCATTTCTAAAGGTTTTGAGTACTACCTGCATCATATCCAAAATCTTAAGCATCATTTGGGCTGCCACATCTGGCATGGGCTTCAGTCGAGGCATCCAATGTCGAATTGTGGCCATCATGTAGGCTACTGATGGTGGTCCTTGCGGTGGTGCTATGTATGGGTAGTTTAGCCATTCCTTGCATTGTGTGTTGTTCTGCACTTTAATGTTGAATGCTTTCCAAGACCTGCGGCGTGGGACTGGACCATAGCATGGATTGTATAGGAGATGTAAAGGCACATGTTCCATGAGCGCAGCATTTTCGCATATGTCTCTAGAAGTTTCTGCCGCCATGTTGGTTGATGGATTTTGCCTTTTTGCACTGCGCGAGGAAGGTCTTCGGGTTGAAACTGGGTTGCGAATGAAGGAATCTTACCCATGACTCTCTGTATCTCTACATTATAATCGGCCAGAATAACGTAGTAAGGCCTGTATTGGAGTTCTGATGAGAGGATAAGGCGTCTGGATGACAGGTTCTTAAAGTAATCAGATTGTAACACAATTTCTTCTATGACCCTCATGGCCTGATTTTGCACTACTATGTGCTCTTCATGAGAACCACCTATCTCTTCCACATTGTAGCCACAGGTCGTGGTGGTTCGAACGTATCCTGACCTTCTTCTGTTTGTTGTCCTCCTGGGAAGGGTTGTGGGTCATATTCTTCTTCAAACGTTTGTTCCGCCAAAATTTGTACTGTTTCATCATCAGTGGGAGCCTCAGGTGGAGAAGGTGGTCTTTTGTATTGTAGTAGGTGTGCTTGCAACTCTGTGACCTGTTTTTGGTGATCTTGTAGTGCCTCCAAGTTAGTGAGAAGTGAAACGGTTGAGGCAGTGGCTTGGGGACCTACTAGCGTTTCTTTTTGTCTTGTTAGTTTCAATTGGCCCAGTTCCTCTGATAACTGGTCATGTGCTTTGAGTAGAGTAGCATAGTCTTCCAAGATGATCTTGATATTGTCGGGGGTCACAGCTTGAAACTTTGAGGGACTGATGGGTGCCCCAGGCATGCTTTCGATAGCTGCTTCTAGGTTTTCCTGATTTTGAAGTTGTAGACGTCGATTCTCTTCATGAGCTGCTACAAGGTGTCGCTTGAGTAGGGCCATATTTCGCTGAAGCTTAGAGTTGCATTCTAGCTGTGTTTGCAGATGGCCTTCTACCATGTATTGCTTCCTGGTCTGTGTTCTATAACTGTACTTCCACTATGCTATGAGCCTCTTGTAAAGTTTGGAATTGTGTATGGAGGCGAGCATTCTCCTCTTCTAGTGCAGCAAGACGATGTTGTAGCACCTTCGAGTGCTCTTGCAATCGTATGTTATGTTGCTCGAGCTGATTGTACTCTGTCCGTAACTGTGATATACATGCAAGCATGGTGTCCAATGCATTGCCTATGGATGAGGGTGTGGTTTGTACAATGGAAGATGCACGGGGAGGGGATTGGGGAATGGGAAGAGTGAATGATGTGTCTATTGGAGATGTGTGAGTGGGTGAAATTGGTGGAGGGGGAATGGGAGAAGGTGGAAGTGTGGGGGGTGGAGGAGGTGCTGTGGGTGGCGAAATGTCCATACTTTCAGGAGTGGATGCAAGTGTGGTGTCTACCATGTATATTGGAATGGTAGGTGGTGTGTGTGTGAGAGTAGTGAATAACTTGGAGGCAGGAAAGCCATAAAAGGGGATGTGGTGGTTGGGAATCCAAAGAAAATAGATCTAGAGTCAGGATGGCCTATGGCTGAGGTCATGTGGGATGGTTGTCCTAGGGCAGGCTCTATGAGGGACTCAGTTATGATGGTGGCGGTGTTATATATGGGGTTTTCAAAGGAGGAAAACAAGGTAGAACTAGATGTTGGACTACGGAAGATGAAGGCTTGCTCTTCGTGGATCATATTGAACCGAAGGCCTCTTAATCGCTATTCAAACAACTTCTACTACCCCATATGTTTCCGCCATCAATAAGAGACCTTCACTGTATTCTGAGTTGACTCCAGCTTCTTCCAATAGCTGAGCCATGAGCACCCGACTGCTCTGTTCGGTGAGCAACTGTTGCGACCGCACTCGTTCCATTATTTGATATAGCCTCCGAAGTTCCGCTGTATAAGCTGGGGCTCTAGTGGTTTCTTCATCATCATCTTCTTCTTCTTCTTCTTCTGGGTGTCCTGTTTGTTGACCCTGTTGATCGTCATTCCAATGTACATGGTGGCCTTCTGTGGATTTCCTCCTTCTTTGGGAAGATGTGCCTTGTTCTTCTGTATTTGAATAGAATTCTACATCAGAGAGTTGTGTATTCTGCAAGAATGATTCAAAGTCGAAGGTACTCATCCCTTCAGCGTCTCCAATCGTAGGAAATTCGAATTCAGGAGGGACAAGAGGAGCCGAGGGGGCAACTTGTGATGTGCCTTCAGATCTAGACCTTGGTATGCAAATGGTAAATGGAGGCACAGTGGCATCCCCTCGTGGTGACACTTCCAGAGTGGTCAAAACTTCACGTGTTTGAACACAAGGGATCAAACCCCTCATGCGCTTGGATTGATGTGTGGCGGATTTGAGTCTCTTGAACATTTGTAGTTGTGACCAAGTTAAGGCACGTTCAATAGGTACATCATATGCTAAGCACTTGTAGATAATGTGTGTGATTGCACAACACCCATTCACCACTAGCTTCCTATGTGCCCTTTTATTTGCTTCATACAGCTGCTCTATAATCCATACAGGAAGTTTAATCAGTAAGGCACCTGTCTCTGCCAAGTAAAGAGCGAACCAAATCCGCTTGTGGGGTTGAGTGAACCGATCTTGACCAGAAAACGCAAAATGTTGCATGTACATGCGAAGAGGAATTGACACATTCGGTGTGAGTGCCGCCATCTCTTTCAACTTTTGTAGCTTCCGATTCTTCATGTTAGGGGGAATAAGAGGATCCTTCTTAGAGGGCACATGCGTGCCATGCATGTTGAATGTAGAGCTCACCAATTCCAAAGTGAGTTCCAACCTTTTCAACTCATTGTTGTTCAATAAGGAAGGAATGACAAACGATCCTAGTTTATCTTTTTCTTCATGTGCCTGTAATGTTGAGACCAAGTAGTAACATCGTAGGAGATCTGGTTTGGGTAGAGGAGCTGCAAAGTATTCGGCCAGCCCTGCACGCTCCCATATGGTCTACAGATCTTGTGTGTTTTGGAGAGTCTTAAACTCCTTGGAAAAGAACTAGAATCTGACCCATTGCTTATCATGCTCACACTTGGACTCCCAAATATACTTGGCCTCTCCTAAGGATCCTAGCATGCCACTGAACCAATGAGAATTGGCATGGACTCTCTATGTGATTCCTGTGGGAGGATCTGGTACATGTATTTGCTGGAGGTGTTGCAGCTCTACAGGTCGTTCAGTTGGTGGCCCATCAATAGGTAGGCTGTCCACATCAATCCCTGCAGTACTTACTCTTGCCTGTGAGCTCGGACCTGCTGCTTCTACCATGAGACTACTTGTATCTGTTCTTGCTTATCTGCTGGAAGAAGAGAGGCACATTAGCATTGCATAGGAAACAGGATGTTATGGTGTTCCCTCCACAATACTAACATGACATTTCAAGTGGTTAGGGGTTAGTGGGTGGAGTGTTTGGTGATGTGTGAGAATGTTGGTTAGTGGTTAGTGTTCATCCTAGATGCATACTTTGGATATGCAACGTACTCTAGAATGCACCTACATTAGAGGGGACTGATTTGGGTCAGGCAGTTTGATATGAGGTTTAAGTCTCCAAATTTTGATTGTGGGAGTGTAGCTTTTCGTGTGTGGAGTGTAGATGTTTGCACTGGGATATGTGCCAGGGGTGCTTGCGAGTGTTGATTCAATCTTGTGAATGGAGGTGGTGCTATTTGAGCTCAAAAACAGGTCTTGGGCACCCATATCTGTCTAGCATGTGGGAGTGCCTTCATTGACCGCTTTGGAACCCAAATAGAAATGGTTTGTCTAGATTGATTCCTTGGATACTCCTTCGTTGTGATCCTAGAAGGTGTAGCGCGTTTGGTGCATCTTTGGGATCCTATCTCCAAAGCAGAGGCTTGTTCACCCTTGCATACCCAGATCTGCTTCATGCCATGAGGTACTCTAGATTGTACAAGTGGATGCTCACACCTCTTGATCATTGGCATGTCCTGTGTCGTGTGTTGCCCGGCTTGCTTTCCTCAAATCCTCTTTGGAAAAGAAGGGAACTCCTCTTTGACTGCTACACTTTTGTCAAGAGTGACAATCTTCTGCACCATAGAACTTTGGACAAGAATAGCATAGTTATCTTCATGTGGGTTCCTGGAGGGACCACGATTTGGTGCCTTTTCTAGTGGCCGGAGTGCTTGATTTTGTAGTTCAATCGTGATGCCATTTTGGCCTACCCAAGTCTGAAGAAGTCCACTTTTTAGGTTGAGGTTGACTGCATGATTGTAGCTAGTCTTGGCCCAAGACAAGAGGCTCGCTAAGATCCTCGTCTTCACATACTAGCACTTTTACTACCATTAGGACCTTGTTGGCATACAAAGCAACAGAGGAGTCATGCACAATACGGCAACAAGGCCAAATCATTTTTTTCCATGGATTCTTTACAACTCAAGTGATTTTAATCACTACACAAACATTGTAAATCCCGTTTTTGGTAGAATAGACTTCATTTTGTGCAAGCCGAGGAGTCCTCGAGCTTGAGGAGTATTAGAACTAGCGACATATCAATTTTCATAATTTTTAGACTCTGTTTGAGCCCTCAAATAGACTCTAGAACCTAATTTTTAACTAGGCCGGACACTAGGTCTGGACAAGACCAAAGCTAGTTAGAAAACTATAAAAAGAGCTAGAGAGCTCATTTTTGGGGTTAGATTGTTTGTGAATTGAGCTTATGTAAGAGACTTTTTGACTAATGCAAAGAACTCCATTGTTCCTCTCCTTGTTCTTGCCTTGTGTGCGCGTGTGTGTGTATGTGTGTGCATGCTTGTGTGCTTCTCACTCACGCACTTGTGCCTTCACTTGCTCATAGTCTTCATACTAGTCCTCACGTCTCCACGGATTGACAATTATGAGGTGAATCTTCTCACGTTGGTACTCACCATTGTGCTAGAGTGACACCAAATTTGGCGCCGTTGCCGGGGAGAGAGCTTCGAGGACGAGCGTGTGATGGTAAGACGTCGAGTTGAGACATTGGAGTTATAGGTAATATCCTTCCTTCTCTTTATTTTTCTTCGTTTTTTTTTTCTTACTTTCGCATCACCATCATCATCCCCACCATCTCTCACCTCCATCTCCATCTCCACCAAAATTTCAGTTTTTTGGTCATATTACACTCCCCACCTCATTTCCCTCATTTCATTGTGAGAGAGAGCGAGAGAGAGCTTGCATGCTAGCTGTTTTTGGTGTGTTTTTGAGCGTTTGTTGCAGGAACTTGCTGTACCACCTCCTCCAGCAGTGTGCGCAGGTACGACAGACTCTGCACAGGTCCCAAGACGACGACCTCTGTCTGTCGCGACAGACAGAAAAACTTAACATTTTGTGAATGCGTGTTTGGCACGGTAACCTACACCATTAGGGCACTCTAAATCACTAGAAGTTTCTCAAAAATTTGCGTTTTTTCAGTCTATCGCGACAGACACCGTCTATCGCGACAGACACCGTCTATCGCGACAGACCAAACCACGACAGACGACAGACAGCGTCTATCGCGACAGACACCGTCTATCGCGACAGACCAAAATTCCACGATAGACACCGTCTATCGCGACAGACCAAACCACGACAGACGACAGACAGCGTCTATCGCGACAGACACCGTCTATCGCGACAGACCAAAATTCCACGATAGACACCGTCTATCGCGACAGACCAAACCACGACAGACGACAGACAGCGTCTATCGCGACAGACACCGTCTATCGCGACAGACCAAAATTCCACGATAGACACCGTCTATCGCGACAGACCAAACCACGACAGACGACAGACAGCGTCTATCGCGACAGACACCGTCTATCGCGATAGACCAAAATTCCACGATAGACACCGTCTATCGCGACAGACCAAACCACGACAGACGACAGACAGCGTCTATCGCGACAGACACCGTCTATCGCGACAGACCAAAATTCCACGATAGACACCGTCTATCGCGACAGACCCATCTATCGCGACAGACACCGTCTATCGCGACAGACACCGTCTATCGCGACAGACACCGTTTATCGCGACAGACCCATCTATCGCGACAGACACCGTCTATCGCGACAGACACCGTCTATCGCGACAGACCCATCTATCGCGACAGACACCGTCTATCGCGACAGACACCGTCTATCGCGACAGACCCATCTATCGCGACAGACACCGTCTATCGCGACAGACACCGTCTATCGCGACAGACCCATCTATCGCGACAGACACCATCTATCGCGACAGACACCGTCTATCGCGACAGACACCGTCTATCGCGACAGACACCGTCTATCGCGACAGACAGACATTTTCGGCGAAAATTAAGGGGTACATTTTTTGGAAATTTAGGCTAAATTTTGGGCATATTTGCACTCTCGAATACTCTTACACTTGCAAAGGCCTGAGAAAAATGCATTAAAACCCCTGAAAGGTTCTGTTTGTCTAGTTAACCCCCTAAACCCTGAACGGCCATAACTTTTTCATACGAAGTCCATTTTCTGAGCTCTTGGGCTTGTTGGAAAGCTCTTTTTATAAGAATAACGCGTTGATCTTCAGATAGGATATTTGGAAGTTGACACACAGAGGGGTAGAAACACCAAGGGAGCTCTAGAGGAAATTTCTAGCAATACAAAAGGGGGAACAAGGGTCATTAAGAAAGTGTCTGAAATAAATTGTCTATCAAGTGAAAGGTCAACTTGGAGCTAATCTTGGGATTGATGCAGGTCTATTGAGAAGCAATTGAGAGCGTCCAAGCAAGGGTTTTGCGCAAGCTTGAGAATCAACTTCTCGAGCGCTAAAGAGCAAGGTTCAGCAAGAAAGGTCGGAATACTCTCATCTCCTTTTCGTCAATTCCTAGCTTAGGCTAAGAACGATCAGAAGTAGGAGTAAGTTAGGGCGACGATAGGCAACTATCAAGTTGAAGCATACCTAAACTTTCAAGCTCAAGCTAAGGGCATAATCCTTGTACTGTCGAGAATTTTAAAGGAAAATAACTTAACGTGGAACGATCAACTGCAAGTGCGAAACAACATTCAAATATTCCTGACGACGTGATATCAGACAAGACCTTAAACACGATAAAATAACTAAAAAGAACCAAGCGACTAATCTAAAGTAACCAGCAACGAGGTTGTACTCTGGGCAAAGAATTGGGCTACTTAGATAGACATATGAACCTTAGATCAGGACGACATCTAGTAAGGGAGAGACAAAGCCTTAGATCTTCAGAGGCTAGTGTTAACCACACTGCTAGGTCTTGGGCCCAGCAGTTGAGCCACCACTCGTACTACCCTAGCTCTGAGACCAGTGAGTCAGAGATGTCTCAAGGCATGGACAGACCTACGGGGAGTTCAGGTGTGCCATACTTGTACAGGGTAGAAGGCCCTTACAAAACACAGTTGGAATACCTTAGGAACAACCGATTAGGTGCTAGCATCTATGAGGATGGCCTAGGAAGATCCGTGGTCCAGATTAAAAACCCTGACCAATCCATAGGACTAGAGCATCCAGCTGTCAAGTTTGAAAACGGTGCATACCTGGACAAAGAAGGAACCATATACGTAGTCACCAGTCACCCAGATAGGACAGATGAATTCGGAAATATAATCTCAGAAGCGGACTTAGGTGACTTGGAACAAGGAAACATGGGAGTAGAACCTAGAACACCCCGAGGCAAATCTGTTCTTACGAGAATAATCACACCAGAGTGGATTCCCCAAGATAATAAGAGCATAGATCTCCTTCTGAACCGAGAAACTGAAGAAGCCTTTTGGAGATATAAATCTGGTCGGCCATTTGATGTAGGAACAATCATGATCTATGAGCTTAAGGATCCGGATAGCCCAGGCAGAGTGACCTACTTAGATCACGCCTCAGAAAGGATCTTCGTGGTGACAGAAAATGACAGGCATGCTTACACTTGGAAAGGTGAAATCATTTTCCCCCAACCAAGATCACATGTGTCCTACGGTCACCCTGGAGCGGGAACATCCCAAGCTCATGGAACTCAAAGAGACAGAAATAGAGATAGGCCAGAAGTAAGTTTTTCCAACTCAGGGGGCAGAGAAAGAACGAGGACGGAAACGAATAGAGTAGAACCGGAGATACATAGAGCTCACAGGAATCAAAGAAATGCGGATGAGTTCCCTCTACCACGACCGAGAGAGCACACAAGGACTTTGAGACCAACTCAGCTAGTTAAGTCCATGAAAAATTACTTTGATGGCACAGGAGACCCATACGATCATGTGGCAGAGTTTAGGCAAGTCTTGAGAGCAGAACAAGTGGAGGATCTATTCACACAATATAATGCCTTTGGTCTAACCCTTAGGAACACAGCCCTTACTTGGTTCCAACCATTGAATGAGAGACAATTTAGGAGCATAGACCAACTCCTGGAGGCTTTCGTTATTGAATTCTCTAAGAGTGGCATAAGACATAATACCTCCTCATTGATTCACAGCTTCAAGCAAACCCCTCAAGAGAGTGTGAGACTTGCAAGACGAAGATTTAGGCAATATCTTGAAAGATGCCCTATTACGGAGCTCCCCACACCAGCTAAGCAAGTGGCTTTATTCTTAGATGGATTGCTGAGTACAAAGTTAAGATCCTATGTGTACTTAAAGGACCCTAGGACCATAGAAGAGTGTGTACGCATGTGCATTGACATCGAGGATAACCTAGGGGAGGAATTAGAGCTTTCCAAGATATACAAAGATTCAGATGGTGCCTCTAGCCTCTCTTCCACGCAATCCACATCAATTGAGGAACTGGCAGAGAAAGTAGCTCAGAAATTAGGTGTCACTGGTAAACAGATCCCAAGGTTTGCCTCTGTGAAGAGATGCTACACTTGTGGTGGCGACCACATGGCGAATGTATGTCCCGTTATGGCTCAACCCCAAGTAAATCCTAGTAGCCAGTACTGCACCATAGAACGGAGGTACACCAATCACACCGCACAAGATTGCCCCTACAATAAGCAAACAGTTAGGCAAACTCACCCTCAACCCTATCCACCGCAGGGAAGATACCAGAACCAGTACCCTCCACAACCATATGGCAGGCCACAGCAACCTTATCAGCAACCATACCAAAACCAACAAAGACCTCAGCCTGTGCTAGCCCAACAACCTCCAGCTCCATCCAACGTGATCCCAGTAAAGTATACAGCTGCAGAAGAACACCTGAATAGAGCGATAGTCCCTGTGACACCATTGCTTTCAGAAAGTGACCCCAGTGACCATAGCTTCGATTCTACACATGTTGATAGTCCCCAGGCATACTACATGCAGTCTCCTGAACATGGTGAGTCTTACTATAGTGAAGAGCCAAATGAACCTAGTTGGGAATCAGATTACACGAATGTCATGTATGCAACCCCCAACCCCAGACCCCAACCTAGGCAGGTAAGACCCCCATTCCCTAGAGGACCATGCTACCGATGTCAGGGTGATCATCTCATTCGTGATTGCCCCTTGCCTCCACCTACACAGCCCCAGTCAGTAACGATCCAAGGTTATTGCCAAGAGTGTGGGAAAGAGCATCTCTTACGAGATTGCCCTAAAAATCCTAATAATATGCCAAAAATCACTCCTATAAATGTTATTGGGTTGGTTGTAGACTCCACAGGGAGTGTGACTTCCACTGCGCCAGTACAAGTGGTCACAAGAGCTCAAGCTTTGCAGCAAAACCAAACTGTAGGCCAGGAAAAGAGCCCAGAAGTTAGTGAAACCGAGAGCATGACAAAGAAAAGAACTAGAGCTTGGAGAGATAGTCGTGAAAGAATGAAAAGGCAATGGGCAAAGAAGATGAGTGAACTAGAGGAAAGTCTACGAGAAACCAAGGCCAAAATCATAGAGATCACGTCTCAACCGCACTCTCACACATTTCCACTGCTACCATCCCCATCACCCTCCATCCCTCCACCCTCTAACACACCCCACGTAACCCACCCACCACCCCGAGCAGGATCAGTATTAGCTGATCCCACTCCTGAAGACATAGACATGATGCTTAAAGCATATCAGGCCAGAATCCAAGAAGGGCCAAATGTAACGGATCATGACAAGTGCTACCCTAGAGCTGACCTAGAGATAGAAAGAACCAAGCTTTGCGCGAAAATGGTCGCATTGGCTCAGACTATGTTTGAAGCTAGTCGCCTATTCAATTACTCGGGCTCAGCCAAGACGCAACTACACCTGGATGGACTTCTAGAGAAGTTAGAGGGCATAATTGCAAGATCTGCCAAGGAAGAAAAAAATCAAGAAAGAGATAAAGCAAGCAAAAACATGACCCATCCCCCATCGGAAGCTTATGTACTCAATTCCACCGAACCAGACAACCCCCCTTCTCTGGGAAGAATGGAGAATCTAATGGCACACTCAGAAAAGGAACCTTCCCCTCAAAGAAAGGAAAGGGGAAGAGAACGGATAAGCCAGCCTCTTCAGGAAGCCCATGTGCCTCCTCAAGAAGCTTATCTTTCCCCCCAAAAGGAGATGAGCCTCCCTCGAAAGCTCACGTACCTCCACAGGTTGCCTACATTCCTTCTCAGGGAGCATATGAGCCTGTTCGGAAAAGTAATAGAATAAGTAATCCTCCCCAGGAAGCTTGTACTCCAAACATCTATGAGAGCGAGGAAAGAGCCAATGATAGATTAAGCCCTCCTTCCCAGGTTACTTATGTGCCTAATTCTACGGAGCCAGACACTTCTTCTTCTATGAATCGATTCACACCAGAATTCCTACGAGAGATTCAAGAAGACAAATGGGCTAAAGAAAGCGAAGTGCCTCCTCCCATTGAACTTGTGGATGATGCACATGACCAATTCCCACAAGACATCCCATCCATTTATGGGGAGCAGGAGAGCACCCAATCTCAAGAAAGATTAGACTTCGAATCTAATTCTCTGCAGGAATTACCCCATTTCACGGGGCCATGGGAAGCCAAGTCTACTTGTATGAGAACCCCCACGATCATGGTAAGAAATGAAGATTCAGTCATACCTAGGAACACAGAGGTAGTGAAAAATACTAAAGTGCAGTGCAATCTCAAGTTAGAAGAGCTACTCAAGGTTAGACCTGAATTATGGAAACATGTAGCCAAACAAATACCAGAGATAGCAAAACCTCGTTCCCAGGCAGGATCACATAGGACAGTGCCAGAAATACCCTTGGATAAGATAGGAGATATGTGTGAAGGAGAAGAAGGGAACACCTATCTTCCCATTACTTATCAGGAGTACACCACCAAGGCAATTTTGGACTCAGGTGCAGGAGTTGCAATTGCCACCACTTCCCTATGGAAGCGTTGGGGCAAGCCGGCACTCAGGCCAACGAGAATGAAATTGCAGATGGCCGATGGTCACATAGAGAGACCCCTAGGATTGCTAGAAGGAATAACTCTCACCACTTGTGGTGTCGAGTTTGAGCATATATTTGCCATATGCGACTTCAGCAAAAATCATGCCTACGAGATGATTTTGGGAAGACCATTTATGCGACAGTTGCAAGTGGTACAGGATTGGGGAACCAACTCCTTGTATTTGCAACACTTGGGTGTTACGACCAAAGTCAATCTCAAGGATTATTCTCATAGAGATGTCCCTCCTATCCAATGGAATCCCATCCATAGAGCCAAAGAGGATACAGAATCGGTGCATTCCATAGGGTCTGGATCCTCATGGATGCATGAAGACACTCACTTATGGATGTGCAAGGTGGCAGTAGAAGAAGAGAACAGAGAGAAAGCCAGAGAGGTAGGGGCGAAAGAAACCCATAGATCAATCCAAGACCCAGCCTATGCACCTGTAGTTTTTCCAGACGAAGAATTTGAACCTCACGGTTGGGCAGAAATTTTAGCAACAATGGACGTAGCCATCAATGAAGAACAATGGACACCTCACTGTGATGAGGATGGCTATGACATTTCAGTCTTCTCCATAGAGCCAATCATGGGAGAGGCAGTTCTAGAAGAATGCGAACCTAGCCCTGATGCATTTGAGGATGCAAGTGACTCCGATCTAGAGTCAATCATTATGGATCCACCATTTGCATCAGATGAAGAATACTTCCATGAAGTAGAATTTCAACCCCAGAGGCACGGAGAGGTTACAAATGATGTAAGATTAGCAACACATGTGACCCCGAAGGAAGAAGGAAAGAAACGAAAGAAGAGAGAAGCCTCACCAGAAGAGGAAGAATCTTTGTTTGAGGTCCCAGAAAATTTTAAGAAATATGAGATAGATGACAGGAGAGTCATGATAAGAATGCCTAGACGAGAGGCTCAAGCAGGAGAGGCCTATGATAACAAAGAAACCACCAAGAAAATAGTAGTAGCCCTAGAAGAAGGAGAGGAGAGATGCACATACATAGGCCATGACCTGACAAAAGAGGAAGAACATGCGCTAATAGCCTTGCTAAGGGAATACAGAGATGTGTTCGCTTGGAGTTACAAGGATTTGAAAGGTGTTGACCTTGACATATGTTCACACACTATCCCCATGACCTCAGATGCTAAACCCTCTAAGCAAAAGCCTTATACATATAACGATAACTACGCTGCCAAAATCAAGGAAGAGATAGATAGACTAGTTGAAGCTGGATTTATCTACGAAATTGAGCACACTGAGTGGGTATCCCCCATCGTAGTGGTGCCCAAGAAGAATGGCAAGCTGCGTGTATGCATTAACTTGAAGAAGGTTAATGCAACCACAATTCGAGATAACTATCCGCTTCCAATCACGGAGCACCTCTTGGAAAGAGTAGCAGGCAAGGAAGTGTACAGCTTCCTCGATGGATTTTCGGGCTACAACCAAGTAGCCATAGCTCCAGAAGATCAGCATAAGACAGCCTTTGCCACAGAATGGGGCATATTTGCCTTTAGAGTAATGCCATTTGGGCTTACCAATGCCCCAGCAACCTTCCAAAGGCTGATGTGCCATGTATTTAAGGAGTTCTTGAGAAAGAATTTAGAAGTCTATGTTGATGATCTTTGTGCTCACTCCAACATGAGACAAACCCATATTCCTGAACTCAGACAAATCTTTGACAAATGTAGAGAATATCAAGTCTGCCTGAACCCAGAAAAATGTGTTTTCATGGTCAGACAAGGCAAGATTCTAGGACACATAGTGTCAAAGAATGGCATATCCACAGATGAAGAGAAAGTAAGAGCTATAGCAGAGCTACCTAGGCCAAAAAATGTCAAGGAAGTACAAGCTTTCATGGGGCATTGTGGTTATTACCGACGATTTATACACATGTATGCCGTCATTGCAAAGCCCATGTACGGACTTCTGACTAACTTTGAGTGGACTGATGAATGTGAGAATTCCTTCCAGGAGCTTAAACGACGATTATGTTCAGCACCAATCTTAACCACACCAGATTGGAACAAGCCCTTCCATGTTCATGTGGATGCATCCAATTATGCCATTGGATGTGTGCTTGCACAACCTACTGGTGAAGGTAATATGGATCTCCCAATTGCCTATGCCAGTAGACAATTGAATGCAGCTGAACGAAATTATACCACTACAGAGAGAGAAGGCTTAGGCATGGTATATGCAGTCAAGAAATTTAGACACTATTTGCTTGCAAACAAGTTTAAATTTTTTACTGATCACCAAGCATTGTTATATCTCGTGAACAAGCCATGCAATACAGGAAGATTAGTAAGATGGTTTCTCTTGCTCATGGAATATGACTTTGAGGTTGTGGTAAGGAAAGGTAGGACTCATTTAAGAGCAGATCATCTCTCTAGGCTCACATCTGGAGAAGCCCCACAAGGAGTATCAGATGATCTTCCCGATGCTTACTTGTTTAATTTGGAAGTTGTACCGCAGTGGGCTAAGCCATTAGTACCAGTATTGACGTACGGGCCTAATCATCCAGTGGTGAACACACGGAATAGGGAGGTTGTGAGAGCCCAAAAGTACCACATCATGGCAGGAAGTATGTACAAGCACACAGATCAAGGGATCTTGGCTTGTTGCGTAGAAGAGGATGAGTACGCTAAATGGTTGCAATTAGCACATGTAGGTGCATTAGAGCAACATCACTCAAAGCAACGAACTTTACAGACCCTAAAGAGACTCGGAGTACATTGGCCAACTATGGAAGCGGATGTCCAAAAGTTGTGCAAGGAATGCCCAATCTGTTGCACTAAACCACCTGTGGAACACGCCACTCTTTATCAAGTGTCCATAGTGCCAGATTGGAGTGAACCACTAGTATCCTTCTTAAGGACGAGAACATTCCCTCCAGACATGACTCTGGCTAGGCAAAAGAGTTTAGAACAAGAAGCCCAGGATTATTCACTCATTGGTGATAATCTATACAAGCGTGGTAAAGACGGTTACCTGAGACTATGTGTCCATGAGAGTGAGTATCTCAAGATCTTGGACACTGCTCACCAAGGTGTAGCAGGAGGACACTTTGGACCAGATCGGGTGATCAAGGCAATACTATTTGCGGGCTTCTGGTGGCCAACCCTTCACATGGACGCACATACCTATGTGAAACGGTGTGATGTCTGTCAGCGAACCCAATATCCTATACGTAAAGATGAGATGCCACAGAAACCTATGATGGGTGGACGTGCTTTCTCTAAGTGGGGAATAGACTTCGTAGGTCCTATTAATCCCCCAGCTAAGGGTTCCCATGCAGAATATATCATTGTTGCAACAGACTATCTAACTAAGTGGGTGGAGGTAAAAGCCACAACGAAGAACGATGCTCAAACAACTGCTAAGTTTTTATTTGAGAATGTGTTCACTAGATACGGACTACCCATAGAGCTTGTAAGCGATAGAGGCACTCACTTCTTGAACGAAGTTATTGAAAATCTGCTCAAAGAATTCTTAGTAATACATAAGAAGTCTGCCCCCTATCACCCTCAAGCAAATGGCAAAGCTGAGAGTACCAACAAGATCTTATGCAATGTATTGACGAAATTAGTGAATAATAAACGCTCTGATTGGGACAAACAGCTACACCATGCTGTTTGGGCATACCGAGTTGCCTACAAAACGGTACTCCAAGCCACGCCCTTTCAAATGGTGTTTGGACAAAATGCTGTGCTACCGCTAGACTTTTTGATCCCTACGTTGAAAGTAGCACAAGAGTACGAATGGACAGGTCATGAGCTCTCCTCTAGGATCTTTGACCTTGAACGATTAGGGGAAACAAGACTGAGAGCCGCTGCCGGAATATATGCAGCCAAGAAGAGACAGAAGGCATATTTCGATGCCCATGTGAAGAATAAGGGCTTGAAAGCAGGAGATCTAGTTTTAGTCTATACACTGAAACAACACGCAAGGAAACTAGAAAAGAGAGGCTACGGACCTATGATTATCAATAGGATCTCCACGAGTGGAGCAGTACAATTAGCCACGCTAGAAGGTGATATTCTCCCAAACTATATTAGCGGTTGCCGAGTCAAGTTGTATCAGGAACCCCTCACGGAGGAAATGCTCAGCCGACTCAACACTGCTAAGAAACGCAAAGAGGAAGAAAAGCGAGTTCGAGAAGAAGCTCAAGCAGAAGCTTTAGAACGCATCAGAAGGATGAAGTTACGAAAGCAAGGTAGAGATCAGCCTAGAACGAATGACTATGCAGATCAAGGATATCCTATGGCCATGTGTGAAGTCGCAGGAACAAGCTTGCGTAGAATAATTGATCGACGTCCTTTCATAACCCTAGATATAGGACAAGGAAAGAGTGCAAGGACCGTAAGAGCCTTGATTGACTCCGGCGCAGCCACTAGTGCTGTTAGAGTGTCTTACTGTCAAGAGTTGCAATTAATTGTCAATCCTGTGGAAGCATATCTCATAGGATTGGGAGGCGTGGAAACCCCTTGCATAGGCGAGGTGGAACTTCCCCTCTATATTCATGATGAGGCAATGACGGTTAAAGTACTAGTGTGTCAAGATGAGGATCTCACTGAACCTCTTGTCTTGGGTCAAGATTGGATCTATGACCAAGCAGTTAACTTAAACTTAAGAAGTGGACTTCTTCAGGTTTGGGTCAATCATAGTCGAATTACAGTAGAGTTAAATAATGGAGCACTCAAGGAACTAGAAAAGACACGGACTCCTGGTCCCTCCAGGGGTGCACATGAAGTTGATCATGCTGTTCTTGTCCAAGGCTATGTGATGCAGAAGAATGAAGATCTCAAAAAAGGAGTCAGGGATGCAAAGGAACTCCCTTCTTTTCCAAAGGCCAGAAGGAGGCAACAACCAAAGGTGGATCAAAGGCAGAAGAAGCAGAGTACTACCTATGTCCGGGATCCAAAGTACTTGCGCAGCAAAATGTCCCAGCAAGTGAAACAAGTGTGGGTGCGGAGAGGCGAACACCCGGTTGCACCCCAGCCAACCACACAGGCAAAGCCTCTTATTAGTAACCAACAACACGACACTAATAAGAAGTCTTTCGGAAATTCTTTTGCTAACGTGAAATCTATTTGGGTGCCCAAGAAGTCGATGAAGGCTAGGTCACAATCAAGACAAATTTGGGTGCCTAAGACTTGCTTGCGGGCGCAAATAACTACACCGAAGCCACAACCTATACAGCGTAACCCATTCACTCGCACAACCGGCATCCACGCGTTTTCAACACTCACGAACACACCAAGGCCCATGAGCACGAACAGAATCATTTGTAAATCGATCCATAAAAGGCCTCATGTTCAAGCTGATACACCTACAATGTTCTCTAGCGTCTCTACGAAACGAAGAGAAAAACCCATCCACTGCATTTGGCAGCTCAAGACCTGTAATAAACCCCCCGACCCCAATTTGTAAATTCAACCCCACTTACTAACTGCGTTAGTCTCCTAGGAATACCCAAGCATTAACTACACACACTGTCTTCGTGCACTTACTAACCACTAACTCACCATCTACCTCATGTTAATGTTGTGACGGGGACAACTACGAAATTATTCTGTCCATTACGATGTTAACACATGATTCTATATTCTCACAGAATCAGACGGCAAGAAGTAAAATGGCAGAAGCGACAGGTTCGGGCTCACAAGTAGGGATACTCACTGCAGGAATTGATGTGGATAGTCTACCTGTGGATGTTCCACCAATTGAACGACCAAGAGAGCTGCAGCACCTTCAGCAAATCCCGGTGCCGGATCCACCCACAGGGATCACAGAAAGAGTCCATGCCAATTCTCATTGGTTCAATGGCATGCCAGGTCCATTAGGAGAGGCCAAGTATATATGGGAGTCTAAGTGCGAGTATGACAGATCATGGGTTCGATTCCAATTTTTCTCCAAAGAGTTCGAGACTTTACAGAACACCGAGGATCTCCAAACCATATGGCAACGAGCAGGGCTGGCCGAATACTTTGAAGCCCCACTACCTAAACCAGATCTCCTCCGATGTTACTATTTGGTCTCCACATTACAAGCTAATGAAGAAAAGGACAAACCCGGATCATTTGTTCTTCCCTCCTTGCTAGGCAACAACGAGTTGAAGAGGTTCGAACTTACTGTGGAATTGGTAAGCGACGCTTTAAATATGCACGGCACGCATGTACCCTCTGAAAAAGATGCTCTTGTTCCCACTAACATGAAGGATAGGAAACTATTGAGGCTTAAAGACATGGCAGCACTCACCCCAAATGTGTCCATCCCTCTTCGCATGTGCATGCAACATTTCGCCTTTCCCGGCCAAGACCGATTCACACAACCACACAAGAGAATCTGGTTCGCTCTCTACTTAGCGGAAGCAGGCTCGTTACCCATCAAGCTACCGGTATGGATTATAGATCAATTGTATGAAGCAAACAAACGGTCTTCGAGGAAATTAGTGGTGAACGGATGCTGTGCAATCACACGCATTATTTACCGGTGCCTAGCATACGATGTCCCCATTGAACGTGCCTTAACTTGGGCACAATTACAAATGTTTAAAAGGCTCAAGACGTCCACACATCAATCCAAGCGCATGAGGGGTGCGATCCCTTGTGTCCAGACAAGGGAAGTTCTGACTACTCCTGAGGTATCGCCACGACGGGAGGACACTGTACCTCCCTTCACCATTAGGATACCCAGGTCGGGATCTGAAACTACCACACAAGCTACCCCATCGGCTCCTCCTGTTCCACCTGAATTCGAATTTGCTGCCACTGGAGATGCTGAGGGAATGGACCCCCAGGACTTCGAAGCATTCCTACAAAGTACACAATTCTCTGATGTGGAGTTTTATTCAGAGGCAGAGGAGCAAGGCACATCCTCACAAAGAAGAAGAAAGTCTACAGACGGTCGACATGTACATTGGAGTGATGCTCAGCAAGGTCAACAACAAGGACACCTCGAAGAAGAAGGAGCGTATGAAGAGGAGACCACTGAAGCCCCAGCCTATACAGCAGAACTCCGAAGGCTGTATCAGATTATGGAAAGAGTGCGATCGCAACAACTACTCACCGAACAGAGTAGCAGAGTACTCATGACTCAGTTGTTGGAAGAAGCAGGAGTTGACTCAGAGTATCGGGAAGATCTCTTATTGATGGCAGAAACATATGGGGTAGTGGAAGCAGTGCGCACTGCCATTAGGAAGTCTCCAGTTCAATATGATCCACGAAGGTTCCAGACACGACGACGCTCAGGTAAGAATATCCAGATTCCTATCACAATTGCAGAAGGGCCAACTATTACATCTGAACCCACCAAGACAGCCCCCCAAGCAACCGAAACGGCTAGCCAACAGCACCCAGTCACCCATGAGGAGTCCACCGAGCCACTACCACCCACACCCCCACCATCACCTCCTAGAGCAGAAACAGTGGAAACCTCCTCGACCACTCAACCCACCGACCCAACCTTCATTTTCCGTACTCCCATCTCTAGTTCCACCCTATTCTCTACCACTGATAACCCAATCTTTGAAGCAACCCCCATCACTACACAATCCACCGAACCGCTCCTAGAGCCTGCCCTAGGGCAACCATCCCCAATGCCCTCAGCCATAGGTCATCCCGACCCTAGATCCACATTCATGGGTTTCCCTGCTACCACGCAACCCTTCGCGCCCTCCTCCAATTTACGACCTCAACCCCCGACCTCTCTCTCTCCATTTCTACAATCCCTCCATGACTTCCTGGCTAGAACGTTTCAACCAGGGTCTCAACCATTTCCTTTCTTTTCAGCTCCCCACCCCACTTCGCATCTATTCACCACTTCCACACACACTCCACCTACCATCCCAATGTATATGGCAGACCCCACACTCACAACCACTCCTGAAGGTATGGACATTTCACCACCCACGGCACCTCCCCCCACGATTCCACCCCCTCCCATTCCCCCTCCACCAATTTCACTCACACACACGACTTCAATAGACACATCATTCACTCTTCCCCATCCCCAATTCCCTTCCCATGCATCTCCCACTGTAAACTCCACCCACTCATCTATAGGAAGTGCATTGGACACCATGCTGGCTTGTATATCAAACTTAAGGACAGATTACATTCAGCTCCAGCAACAGAATGAACGCCTGCACGAGCACTCAGAAACACTACAGCACCGCCTCGCGGCACTAGAAGAGGAAAATGCTCGCCTCCACACACAGTTCCAAACTCTCCAAGAAGCTCATGGCATATTGGAGGTACAGTTACAGAACACAGATCAGGAAGCGATACAGGTGGTAGAAGGTCACCTACGGACACAGCTGGAACGCAACTCAAAGCTTCAACGAAATATGGCTCTACTCAAACGCCATCTTGCGGCCGCTCAGGAAGAGAATCGACGTCTGCAAGTACAAAATCAAGAGAACCTGGAGGCAGCTATTGAGAGCACACCGGGGGCACCCATCAGCCCATCCAAGTTTCAAGCAGTGACCCCCGATAATATCAAGATCATATTGGAAGACTATGCCATGCTGCTTGAAGCACATGATAAGCTATCGGAGGAACTGGGACAATTGAAGCAGAAACACCAAAAAGGACAAACAGCAGCCTCCCCAACCACCCCCTCCGCTGCTTCACTTCTCACAGACGTAGAGGCCATAAAAGATCTCCAGAAACAGGTCACGGAATTGCAAACACGCCTACTACAATATGAGAGGCCACCTTCCCCTCCAGAGGCTCCCACGGACGAAGAAGTTGTACAAATTCCTGTGGAACAAACGTTTGACGAAGAATACGATCCACAACCATTCCCAGGAGGACAACAAACAGAAGAAGCGCAGGACACATTCGAGGCACCACGGCCCCCATGGCTACGTCAAGTGGAGGAAATCGGGAGTTCGCACGAAGAGCGCACAGTAGTGCAAAATCAGGCCATGAGGGTCATAGAGGAAACAGTGCTACAATCGGCTTACTTCAAGAACTTGTCATCGAGACGACTGATCCTCTCATCCAAACTCCAATACAGGCCGTATTATATTATCTTGGCGGATTATAATGCAGAAATACAAAGAGTCACGGGTCAGATTCCTACCTTTGCGACCCAATTTCAACCCGAAGACCTTCCTCCAGAGGCGCAAAAAGGTAAAATTCGTCAACCCACCTGGCGGCAAAAACTTTTAGAGACATATCCAGAAATGCTACGCACATGGAACAACGCGCCTTTACACCTCCTATACAATCCATGCTATGGTCCAGTCCCACGCCGCAGGTCGTGGAAGGCATTCAATATTAAGGTGCAGAACAACGCACAATGCAAGGAATGGCTGAACTATCCGTACATTGCGCCACCACAGGGACCGCCGTCGGTCGCATATATGATGGGAACCATTCGCCACTGGATGCCGCGCTTGAAGCCCATGCAAGATGTAGCAGCGCAGATGATGCTTAAAATCTTAGATATGATGCAGGTAGTCCTGAAAACTTTTAGAAATGCAGCCGCACCACAGGTACGTCTCCCGGGGTTCAGCAATGGCAATTATGACTTGGTGTATAACATGAGCACCACCCCCAGTATTCGTGTGGCTTACGCCTGGCATGCGCGCATCAAATACCTCCCTGCCTGTTACAAACAAACCTTTGAAGAAATGTTCAGATCAGGTTTCTGGGAGTATCACTCAGAGATTTTCGCACCGAAGCCAACACATCTGCTCCAACTTTTTGCTTGTGAACAAGCAATGTATTCTGAGTACTACACTACCCTGCAACCAGAGACCCCTGGTGCAATAAATTGGGATGCTTTGGAAGCTGATCTAGCAAGAGGCTTAAGGATAGGAGAACATGAACTGGCCACCAATGTCATCCAATATTACATCGACCACCCGAGAGAACAAAGGTCTGTCAGGGGCGACAGACGCTAGGAAGGGGGGAGTGTTGGCATACAAAGCAACAGAGGAGTCATGCACAATACGGCAACAAGGCCAAATCATTTTTTTCCATGGATTCTTTACAACTCAAGTGATTTTAATCACTACACAAACATTGTAAATCCCGTTTTTGGTAGAATAGACTCCATTTTGTGCAAGCCGAGGAGTCCTCGAGCTTGAGGAGTATTAGAACTAGCGACATATCAATTTTCATAATTTTTAGACTCTGTTTGAGCCCTCAAATAGACTCTAGAACCTAATTTTTAACTAGGCCGGACACTAGGTCTGGACAAGACCAAAGCTAGTTAGAAAACTATAAAAAGAGCTAGAGAGCTCATTTTTGGGGTTAGATTGTTTGTGAATTGAGCTTATGTAAGAGACTTTTTGACTAATGCAAAGAACTCCATTGTTCCTCTCCTTGTTCTTGCCTTGTGTGCGCGTGTGTGTGTATGTGTGTGCATGCTTGTGTGCTTCTCACTCACGCACTTGTGCCTTCACTTGCTCATAGTCTTCATACTAGTCCTCACGTCTCCACGGATTGACAATTATGAGGTGAATCTTCTCACGTTGGTACTCACCATTGTGCTAGAGTGACAGACCTCTTGAAGTAGAGGGGAAGTTCCACCTTGCCCGTGCAAGGGGTTTCCACACCTCCCAATCCTATGAGATATGCCTCTATAGGATTGACCTTCAATTGCAGTTCTTGGCAGTAAGAAAGTCGAACTGCACTAGTGGCTTCTTCTGAGTCAATTAAAGCTCTCATGGTCCTTGCACTCTCTCTGTGTCCTACTTCTAGGGTCACAAAAGGTCGTCGATCGATTATCCTATGGGCACGTTCACCTGAAGCCTCGCCCATGGCCATGTGATAGCCTAGAGATCCTTGAGTGTCAGGCATAGGCTGATCTCTACCTTGTCTCCTCAATTTCATTCATCGGATGCGTTCTAAAGCTTTTGCCTGTACTTCTTCTCGAATTCGTTTTTCCTCTTCTTTACGTTTCTTAGCAGTGTTGAGCCGATTTAACATCTCTTCGGTCATGGTTTCTTGATATAACTTGACTCTACATCCGCTTATGTAGCTAGGGAGAATATCGCCTTTTAAAGTGGCTAGTTGTACTGCCCCACTAGTTGAAATCCTATTTATGATCATAGGTCCATAGCCACGCTTCTCTAATTTTCTCGCATGTTGCTTCAAAGTGCAGACTAAAACTAGGTCTCCCACTTTCAAACCCTTATCTTTCACATATGCATCAAAATATGCTTTTTGTCTTTTCTTGGCTGCGTATATTCCTGCTGCCACTCTCAATCGTGTTTCACCCAATCGTTCAAGATCAAAGATTCTAGAGGAGAGCTCATGCCCTATCCACTCATGCTCTTGTGCTACTTTCAATGTAGGTATCAAGAAGTCCAATGGTAGAACTACATTTTGGCCAAATACCATCTGAAAGGGTGTGGCTTAGAGTATTGTTTTATAGGCAACTCTATATGCCCAAACAACATGGTGTCGCTATTTGTCCCAATCGGAGCGTTTATTGTTCACTAATTTGGTGAGCACTTTGCATAGAATCTTGTTTCTGCTCTTGGCTTGCCCGTTAGCTTGTGGATGATAGAATGCACGTCCACCCATCATAGGTTTCAATGGCATCTCATCTTTACGTATATGATACTGAGTTTGCTGACAAATGTCGCACCTCTTCACATAGGTATGTGCATCCATGTGAAGGGTGGGCCACCAAAGACCTGCAAATAGTATAGCCTTGATCACCCGATCTGGTCCAAAATGTCCTCCTGCCACACCTTGGTGAGCAGTTTCCAAGATCTTGAGATATTCACTCTCATGGACACATAGTCTCAGATATCCGTCTTTTCCACGTTTGTATAAATTATCACCAATAAGTGAGTAGTCTAGGGCTTCTTGTTCTAAACTTCTTTGCCTCGTCAGGGTCATATCTTGAGGGAATGTTTTCGTCCTCAAGAAGGCTACTAATGGTTCACTCCAATCTCGCACTATGGACACTTGATAAAGAGTGGCATGTGCTCTAATGTAAAGTTTGTTGCTTTGAGTAGTGTTGCTCTAATGCACCTACATGTGCTAATTGCAACCATTTTGCGTACTCATCCTCTTCCACACAACAAGCTAAGATCCCTCGATCTGTATGCTTGTACATACTTCCTACCATGATCTGGTATTTTTGGGCTTTTACTATCTCCCTATCTTGAGTGTTTACTACTGGATGTTTAGGCCCGTATGTCAATACTGGCACTAGTGTCTTAGCCCACTGAGGTACAACTTCCAAATTAAATAAGTAAGCATCAGGAAGGTCATCTGATACTCCTTGTGGGGCCTCTCCTGATCTGAGCCTAGAGAGATGATCTGCTCTCATATGAGTTTTCCCTTTCCTCACCACGACCTCAAAGTCATATTCCATCAGTAAGAGGAACCATCTTACTAATCTGCCTATATTGCATGGCTTGTTTACCAAGTATAACAGTGCTTGATGATCAGTAAAAAATTTAAACTTATTTGTAAGCAAATAGTGTCTAAACTTTTTAACTGCATATACCATACCTAATCCTTCTCATTCAGTAGTGGTATAGTTTCGTTCAACTGCATTCAACTGTCTACTAGCATAGGCAATTGGAAGATCCATATTACCTTCGCCTATAGGTTGTGCGAGTACACATCCAATAGCATAATTGGATGCATCCACGTGAACATGAAAGGGTTTATTCCAATCTGGTGTGGTCAAGACTGGTGCTGAACACAATCTTCTTTTGAGCTCGATGAAAGAATTTTCACATTTATCAGTCCACTCGAAGTTAGTCAAAAGTCCATACAAAGGCTTTGCAATGATGGCGTACATGTGTATAAAGCGTCGGTAATAACCACAATGCCCCATGAAAGCTTGTACTTCCTTGACATTCTTTGGCCTAGGTAGTTCTGCGATGGCCCTCACTTTCTCCTCATCAGTGGAGATGTCGTTCTTTGACACTATGTGTCCTAGAATCTTGCCTTGCCGGACCATGAAAACACACTTTTCTGGGTTCAAGCAGACTTGATATTCTCTACATTTGTCAAAGATTTGCCTAAGTTCAGGTATATGTGTTTGTCTAATGTTGGAATGAGCACTGAGATCATCAACATAGACTTCCAAATTCTTCCTCAAGAACTCTTTAAATACATGGCACATTAGTCTTTGAAAGGTTGCAGGAGCATTGGTAAGCCCAAATGGCATTACCTGAAAAGCAAATTGTTGAGAAAAGGGGAACAACAAACCCTAACCGCCTCGCATGGAAGTGAGAGGTTTCTCCAAGTTGGGGCAAAGAATGAGAGGAGAGGTTCACCCACGCTCATGGAGCAATGGCAACAATGGCCAACATCACAAGGAGCAAGGGGAACATCCTCCCAATCATGCACACACACATGCAAATCCATACACCAAGATCATCACCTTGCACACAAGGAAACAGGAGAGTAGCAAATGACACCTTCTTCCATTACCAAAATGGAGGCCAAGGCCATGGCCAAGGGCCCCCCCTTTTTACAAGAAGTGAGCCTCTACTTATAGGCTTTGCATAATTCCCCATGTGCTCATTTGCTAAAGTAAAAAAGGTGATTCTCTCTCTAACTGCCAATCTTCTAGGATATTCTAAAGATCAAATTTGTAACAACCCAATCTCCAAGAAGGGCACGCGTGGGTTTTCTACGTGGGGAATCTTTCTAGAAGGGTCATAAAGGTGAGAGACACTATCCTATAGTATGAAGAAATATTAAAAAGGGGTTTAGGAGAGTGTTCATATGGACATCTCCTAATTTACAAAAAGAAGGTATTTTCATGAGGGCTAAAGGATGCCATAGAATGAGAAAAATTATGGGCAACCCTTAGAGTAACACAAATATACCCCACTATGTGGCAAAAGCTGTTTTATGCTGATCTTCGGGTGCAATGGCTACTTGATTATAACCAGACAACCCATCTAGGAAGCTGTACACTTCCTTGCCTGCTACCCGTTCTAATAGATGCTCAGTGATAGGAAGCGGATAACTATCTCTGATAGTGGCTGCGTTAACCTTCTTCAAGTTAATGCATACATGCAATTTTCCATTCTTTTTGCGCACCACTACAATGGGGGATACCCATTCAGTGTGCTCAATTTCATAGATAAATCTAGCTTCAATCAAGCGGTCTATCTCTTCTTTGATCTTGGCAGCATAGTTGTCATTGTATGTGTATGGCTTTTGTTTAGAGGGTCTGGCCTCTGAGGTCATGGGGATCGTATGTGAGCATATGTCTAGGTCTACACCTTTCAAGTCCTTGTAGCTCCATGCAAACACGTCTCTATATTCTTGTAGTAAGGCTATCAATTCCTTCTCCTCATCTTCACTTAAGTCATGTCCTATGTATGTGCATCTCTCCTTTCCTTCTTCTATGGCTACCACTATTTTCTTGGTGGTTTCTTTGTTATCATAGGCCTCTCCTGCTTGTGCATCGCGTTTTGGCATTCTTATCATGACTCTCCTGTCTTCTACTTCATACTTCTTAAAGCTTTCTGGGACCTCGAACAAGGATTCTTCCTCCTCTGGTGTGGCTTCTTTCTTCTTCCTTTTCTTTCCTTCACTCTTGGTGGTCACTTGTGTGGTTAATCTCACCTCATTTGTAATTTCTTCATATCTTTGAAGGTGAGCTTCTACTTTGTAGAAATATTCCTCATCTGATGCAAAAGGAGGGTCCATTATAATTGCCTCTAGATCGGAGTCACTTGCATCCTCGAATGCATCAGTGCTTGTTGGAGCAAGTCTATGACAAGCCTAAGTATTGGCTTGAGTCCCACAAAGTCATAGAAGAAGCCTTAAAATGAAGACAATGTAAAGTTCACTTGTGAACTACCTCTTGTAACTTTTGAAGAGTTTACTTAATGTAAAAGTGAGAGAATCTTAAGTGGTTGAGTCCACTTGATCAAAAAGGGAAAGAGGAGCCATGAATTCGTGATTTGTGGTAGGTAGATAATCAAATCAATCACTAATTGATTGGAGAGTGATTGAGGGAAGTTAGCCTCCCAAACTCAATTATAAATAGATGACAGCTTTAGTCGTGGTTAGAGAGACCTATGTGAAGACCTCCAAGAGCTGAGTTTTATGCCATATCAAGAAGTGATTACAAGACACACATATGTATCAGTAAGTCATTGTATTGTACAAGCAATATACTTTCATTTTCATGATCATTTGAGCTCATATGTCCATGTTCTTGTGAAGTGTACTACTCACTGCCATTACTCTCAGTTTTCTCAGTCAGATTGCAGAGATGGTTTCTCTGAGCTTGGTGCATCATTTTCAGTGATTTAACTTGGTAACGTTAGCTCTATAAGTATACTATATGCTCACAAAGTTTCGTTTCATTTGGGTATTGCAATCTTCAGTTATGTTCAGTTGAAGTCAACCCTGTCTGTCATTTTCAATTCTCTATCAGGTACCCGACTTTTTTACTCATCTTGTCAGAGTTGTTTCTCAGTGTATACTTATCCAAATTCCATGATGTAATGCTTGATGGATTCAGCTTACGGTATAGTATAAGCATACAAATTTGCATAATCATTGGATTCTTAAATCTGGAGTTATGTTCATTTTTCTGCTCACTGGTCTCAAACTATAGCAGCCCGTGAAAATCGGGATGATGTCATCACTTGTTAAAACTCATTCTCAGTGTGTGGTTCATTATTTTTTATGAGATTACTCTTTAAAGTTAGCTCTTTAAGTAATCTAGGTTTCCCTAAGAGGAATTAAGTTAATTGCTCCTGTGCTCAGAGAATTATGTAAAACACTGGACAGGTGTATGAACCAAGAATAGCAAGTTCTTCACCTCTGAGCTAACTCCAACTTATCTGTTTTGATCTATCTTTTTGAGAGTGATCTTTTAAGGTACATAGGGTGTCTAATACATCCATTGGCAAGCTAAAAGGGCCCACCATATACTCCTGTAGTTCATTTGGCTGATGTAGATCAAGGATTTTGCAACACCTCTTCATCTTCAAGCACATACCTATCCATCTCTTCACAGTGGTATTAGAGCAAGATTGGACAACATGGCAGATGGATTTCCTTCATCAATTGACAAATTGGACAGAGGTAACTACTCAGCTTGGTCATTAAGAATGGAAGCTTATCTCCAAGGTATAAGTTTATATGGTTATGTGGCTGGAGATGAAGTTATGCCAAGTTTCAGGAACAAAAGTCAACCAACACAAGAAGAGCAAGAAAGATTGAGCACATGGTGCTCAAGGATGCACTTGCAAGGTCTTATCTCCTCAACTATATCTCAGATTTTTTGTTGCCTCACATTAGAAGTTGTAAGACATCTCAAGAAGTGTGGGATGCACTGGAAGCTTTCTTTTCTTCAAGTACCAAAGCTAGGAAGCATCAACTATGGCTGGATTTCACAACTCTCAAGAAGGCTCCCAAACAAAATGTGACTGATTTTGTCACAAAGCTCAAGGACATAGCAAATCAGTTGCGAAGCATTGGAGAGATAATAGATGAAGAGCAAATTGTAAGGTAGGTCATCAATGGCTTGAAGGCAGATGACAAGTGGGAAGCATTCACCACAGCTATGGATTTGTACATGGACATGCATGTACCTGATTTCAATACACTCATTGGACAACTACTTACCCAAGAGGCAAAGCTTATCAAAAATGGAGAAAGCTCTAAAGGTAATCAATCTTCAGCTTTATACACTGATAAAATCAAGTCCAAAGATAACAAAGGAAAGACAAAGAAAGTGGATGATGAAGCAGGTACATATCAAGCTAACTATGTAGGTAGAGGAAGACATGGTAGAGGTAGAGGAAGAGGAGGTAGACAAGGTAGGGGGAGATCCCAAGACTCCAACCCATGTTCTATTTGTGGATTAACTAATCATACAACTGAAAATTGCTTTAGGAATTCCAGGAATCAAAGAGGAAGAGGATACAATAGAGGAAGTTATGGCTACTCAAGAGGAAGGTTCAACAATTATCATGGCAACTACAACAACTATAATCATTCAAACTATCAAGGAGGCTACAGAGGAAGGAGAGACTTCAATAACTACACAGAAGACTCAAACAAAGAGGATTCATTATTGATCATGAACATGGCTATGCCACAAGGTAAATCTGATGAGCATGTTTTCTACATAGATTCAGGTTGTTCAAATCATGTGGCAGGAAATGTGGCACTCCTATCAGATTTAGAAGATCCAAGGAATAAACATGAGGTACAAAAACATCCTGTGGAGAAAATAGGCAATGTCAAAGCACCTGATGGAAACATCAACCTACTCAGTAAGATACTCTATGTCCCTACCATTACAAAGAATTTGATAAGTGTTGGGCAGATAGTAGAGAAAGGGTTGCAAGTCAGGTTCACAAAAGCAGGAGCATTTGTTGAAGATCCAAGTCAAGGATTTAGAAGAATTGCAAAAGGTGAAAAGACAGGTAGATTGTTCACATTTGAATTACAAGACACTAGAAACATTGCTCTCTTTAATTATGGTAGTCAGACACTCACAGAATTGGAAGTATGGCACAAACGGTTAACACATATTGGTGAAAGGTCATTAAAGCAAATTTGCAGGGATCAAAGTGTACTTGGACTCCCTAATTTGTCAAAACAACATATGATTTATAAGTGTAGTGCATGTCAATTTGGAAAGTCTCACATGTTACCATTCATGAAGAAAGGTTATATGCATGGAGATCTCTTGGAGTTGGTTCATACAGATGTATGGGGACCTAGCAAGGAAGCTTCAATATCTGGATCAAGGTATTATGTCTCCTTTATTGATGATTGCAGCAGATGGACTATCCTATTCTTTATGAAACACAAAGATGAAGTTTTTTCATGTTTCAAAAGATATTTGGCTCTTGTGCAGAATCAAACAAGTAAATCACTAAAAAGGCTAAGGTCAGATGGAGGGGGAGAATACTTCTCCCATGAGTTTGATTATTTTCTTCAAGAAAGAGGAATCAAAAGAGAGGTAACTACAAGGTACACTCCTGAGAAAAATGGAGTGGCAGAAAGGAGGAATAGGACAATTGTTGAAGCTACAAGGTCCATGTTAAATGAAAAGCATTTACCTAATTACTTATGGGCTGAGGTTGTATCTATAACCACTTACTTGATTAACAGGTTGCCTTCAAAATCCCTTGATGGGATGACTCCATATGAGGCTTGGAATGAAAGAAGACCAAGTTTAGATCATTGTAAAATTTTTGGATGTATTGCTTTTGCTCATGTTGCTTCACAGGTTAGAGGCAAGATGGATCCAAAGGTAGAAAGGTGTGTATTTATTGGATATGAAAACAATCAAAAGGGCTACAGGTTGTACAACCCTACCAACAAAGGATTCTTGGTAAGCAGAGATGTAGCTTTGATGAGAATAATTCATGGTATGAAGATTCATGCAGGAAGGTCAATTTACCATATAATCTTGAAGAAGAATTTTGAAAGCTTGGTAGAGAACAACCGAAGATTGAAGAACAAGACACCTCAGAGGATGATGAAGAATCTCAGATGGAAAAGATCAAAGCATGGAAGTCCAAAGGTAAAGCAAAATTGCAGGAACTTGGACATGATGCAGAATCATCACATCATGGCCTAAGAAGATCTATGAGGGAAAAGAAAAAACCAGAAAGGTATGGGTTTGACACCTCATTAGTAACTAAACATTCTATCTACATAGCACAGGACATAAACCAAGAGGAGCCATCATCATTTGAAGAGGCCAAAGCAAAAACAGAATGGAAGCATGCAATGAAGGAAGAGATTGAAGCACTTGAGGAAAACAACACTTGGGATTTGGTGCCCAAGACTTCATCCATGAAGGTAATAGGCTCAAGATGGGTCTATAAACTCAAGAATAATTCTGATGGTTCCATTAACAGGTATAAGGCAAGGCTTGTAGCAAAAGGCTTTGCACAAACTCAGGGATTTGATTATGAGGAGACCTTGTCTCCTGTGGCAAAGATGCCTACTATTAGGGTTTTGCTTAGTATTGCCTCTTCCAAGAATTGGAAGATACTTCAACTAGATGTAAAGAATGCATTCTTGAATGATTGGATAACAGAAGAGGTATATATGGCACAACCATCTGGTTTTGAGAATCAAGTTTATCCTGATTATGTGTGTAAACTTAACAAAGCATTGTATGGTCTCAAGCAAGCTCCAAGAGCTTGGAATTTCAGACTTGTTTCATTCTTGCAGGACAAAGGCTTTCAACGAAGCAAGGCAGATCCTTCACTCTTTATTAAAAGGAGTAATTCTGAGGTCATCTACTTATGTGTATATGTAGATGATAATATATTGACAGGAAATGATGCAGATGGTATGAAGAAGATCAAAGATCAGATGAGACAAGAGTTCAAGATAAGTGATTTGGGTTCACTTACCTACTTCTTAGGCTTGGAAGTTGTCTACAAAGATCATGGTTTGTTTCTCACTCAAAGAAAGTACATTAAGGACATGTTGGCAAAATTCAAGATGCAAGATTGTAAGATTGCAGGTACTCCAATGGAGGTCAATCACAAATTGAGCTCACATGAAGGTGAACTCATAGAGGACATCACATCATATCAAAGTCTAGTGGGTAGTCTCAACTATGCCACATTGACAAGAGTAGATATATGTTACAGTGTGAGTGTGCTAAGTCAATTTATGCACACACCAAGGAAACCACATATGGATGCTTCCAAAAGGATTCTCAAGTATCTCAAAGGAACCATAAATGAAGGACTTTATTATCCTTACGTATCTTATTTAGGTTTGAAGCTATTTTTTGATGCAGATTGAGCTGGCTCCAAGGAAGATAGAAGGAGCACTTCAGGTTATCTTACCTTTGCAGGTTCAAAGCTTATTTCATGGTCATCCAAGAAGCAACCCACAATTGCTCTCTCTTCTACTGAAGCTGAATACAGAGGTCTTGCCATAGCTACAAAAGAAGCTATGTGGATGAAGACATTATTCAAAGATCTTGGATTGGAGTTTGGAACTTGAACTATTTATGGTGACAATATGAGTGCTATTCATTTGGCTGCTAATCCTATTTTTCATGCAAGGACTAAACATATTGAAGTTCATTATCACTATGTAAGAGAGAAGGTTCTAAACAAAGAGATTCAAATATCATATGTGTCCACTCATCAGCAATGTGCAGATATTCTAACCAAAGCATTGGATGGTACAAAGCTTTGCAAATTCAAGGCTATGATTGGTTTACAGGTAATCTTGGAAGATTGAAGACCTCAAGCATACTTGGCTTGAGGGGGAGCTGTTGGAGCAAGTCTATGACAAGCCTAAGTATTGGCTTGAGTCCCACAAAGTCATAGAAGAAGCCTTAAAATGAAGACAATGTAAAGTTCACTTGTGAACTACCTCTTGTAACTTTTGAGGAGTTTACTTAATGTAAAAGTGAGAGAATCTTAAGTGGTTGAGTCCACTTGATCAAAAAGGGAAAGAGGAGCCACGAATTTGTGATTTGTGGTAGGTAGAGAATCAAATCAATCACTAATTGATTGGAGAGTGAGTGAGGGAAGTTAGCCTCCCAAACTCAACTATAAATAGATGGCAGCTTTAGTCGTGGTTAGAGAGACCTATGTGAATACCTCCAAGAGCTGAGCTTTATGCCATATCAAGGTGTGATTACAAGGCACACATATGTATCAGTACTTCATTGTATTGTACAAGCAATATACTTTCATTTTCATGATTATTTGAGATCATATGTCCATGTTCTTGTGAAGTGTACTACTCACTACCATTACTCTCAGTTTTCTCAGTCAGATTGCAGAGATGGTTTCTCTAAGCTTGGTGCATCATTTTCAGTGATTTAACTTGGTAACGTTAGCTCTATAAGTCTACTATATGCTCACAAAGTTTCGTTTTATTTGGGTATTGCAATCTTCAGTTATGTTCAGTTGAAGTCAACCCTGTCTCTCATTTTCACTTGGGTACCCGACATTTTTACTCATCTTGTCAGAGTTGTTTCTCAGTGTGTACTTATCCAAATTCCATGATGTAATGCTTGTTGAATTCAGCTTACTGTCTAGTATAAGCATACAAATTTGCATAATCATTAGATTCTTAAATCTGGAGTTATGTTCATTTTTTTGCTCACTGACATTCTTCCAAAACCAAATCTCCCATGATTGGCTCTATTGTGAAGACTGAGATGTCATAGCCATCCTCGTCACAATGGGGTGTCCACTGCTCTTCATTGATGGTTACATCCATAGTTGCTAAAATTTCTGCCCAGCTGTGAGGTTCAAATTCTTCTTTAGGAAAGACTACAAGTGCAAAGGCTGGGTCTGGAATTGATCTATGGGTTTCCTGCGCACCTATCTCTTTGGCTTTTTCTCTCTTCTCTTTTTCTATTGCTACTTTACACATCCATAGGGGAGTGTCTTCATGCATCCATGAGGATCCTGATCCTATGGAATGCACTGACTTAGTATCATCTTTAGCTCTATGGACGGGATTCCATTGAATAGGGGGCACATCTCTATGAGAGAAATCTTTGAGATTCACTTTGGTAGTGACACCCAAGTGTTGTAAATACAAAGAATTGGTCCCCCAATCTTGTACCACTTGCAACTGCCTCAAGAAGGGTCTTCTCAGAATCATCTCATAGGCTTGATTTTTGCTAAAGTCATAGATAGCAAAAGTATGTTCAAAGTCTACACCACAAGTGGTAAGAGTTATTCCCTCTAGTAGCCCTAAGGGTCTCTCAATGTGACCATCGGCCATTTGCAACTTCATTCTTGTTGGCCTGAGTGCTGGCTTCCCCAACGTTTCCATAAGGAAGTGGTAGCAATTGCAACTCCCGCACCTGAGTCCAAAATGGCCTTGGTTGTGTAACCCTGATGAGTGATAGGGAGATAGGTGTTTCCTTCTTCTCCTTCGCTCATGTCTCCTATCTTGTCCAAAGGTATTTCCGATACTGTTCTATGAGATCCTACCTGGGAACGAGATTTTGACATGTTTGGCACTTGCTTTGCTACATGTTTCCACAATTCAGGCTTGACCTTGAGTAGCTCTTCTAAAGTGAGATTGCACTGCGCTTTAGTATTCTTTACTACCTCTGTGTTCCTAGGTATGATTGAGTCTTCGTTTCTTATCATGACCGTCGGTGCTCTCATACAAGTGGACTTTGCTTCCCATGGGCCTGTGAAATGGGTTAGTTCCTATAAAGAATTAGACTCGAAGTCTAATCTCTCTTGAGATTGGGCACTCTCATGCTCTCCATAAATGGAAGGAAGGTCTTGCGGGAATTGATCGTGTGTGTCATCCACAAGTTCAATGGGAGGAGGAACTTCACTCTCTTTAGCCCATTTCTCTTCTTGAATCTCTCGCAAGAATTTTGGTGAGTATCGATTCATAGAAGAAGAGGTGTTTGGTTCAGTGGAGTTAGGCACATAAGCTTCTTTGGGAGGAATGCTTATTCTATCACTTGCCTTCTCCTTAGCCTGAGAGTTGGCTCCTTTTCCAGACTTTGCAATTATCGTCTCCAATCTATCCAATAGACCATCAAAATGCAATGGTGTTCTAGAGGAGCTAGAGCAATTGAAGAGGCGACTGGCCTCAAACATGGCTTGAGCCAATTCCACCATCTTGGCACACAGTTTGGTTCGTTCAAGCTCTAGGTCAGCTCTAAGGTAACATCTTTCATGATCCGTTACACTTGGCCCTTCCTGGATCCTGACCTGATATGCTCTAAGCATCATGTCTATGTCCTTAGGAGTGGGATCTGCTAAGACTGATCCTACTCGGGGTGGTGGGTGGGTTACCTGTGGTGAATTAGAATGTTGAGGGATGGAAAGTGCTGGGGATGGTAGTGGGGGTGATGTGTGAGAGTGCACTTGAGATGTGATTTCTATGATCTTGGCTTTGGTCTCTCGCAGACTTTCCTCGAGTTCGCTCATCTTTCTTGCCCATTGCCTTTTCATACGTTCACGGTTATCTCTCCAAGCTCTTCTTCTCTTCTTATTCTGGCTCTCAGTCTCGCTAACCTCCGCATTCTTTTCTTGGCCTAGGTCTTGGTTTTGCTTAAGTGCCTAAGCTCTCGTGATGACTTGCACCGGGGCCGTGGAGGTCACACTTCTCGTGGGGTCTACCACTAGCCCAATGACATTGATAGGAGCGTATTTTGGCATATTGGCGGGGTTCTTGGGACACTCTTGTAACAAATGCTCCTTTCCAAAATCTGGATAAAAGCCTTGAATTGTCACAGATTGGGTTTGTGTGGGTGCAGGTAGAGGGCAATCACTAATGAGGTGATCTCCCTGACATCGGAAGCATGTTCCTCTAGGAAATGGAGGTCTTATCTGCCTAGGTTGAGGTCTATAGTTGGGGTTTGTGTACATGACATTTGCATATTCTGGCTCCCAACTGGACTCACTCCATTCTTCATAATAATATGACTCATTATTCTTGGGTGATTGCATGTAGTAAGCCTGTGGGCTATCAATATGGGTAGAGTCAAAACTATGATCACTTGGATCACTTTCTGAAAGTGACGATGTCACTAGCACTAAAGCTCTATTCAGATTTTCTTCTATAGATGCATACTTCACTGGAATCACATTGGTGGGGGCAGGGGGTTGCTGTGCTAGGACTAGTTGCGGTCTTTGTTGCCCTTGATAGGGTGGTTGATAGGTTTTTTGGGGCCTAGCATACTGTTGTTGTGGGTACTGATTAGGGTACTTTCCTTGTTGTGGATATGGCTGAGGATAATTTTGTCTAACAGCTTGTTTGTTATATGGGCAGTCTTGTGCTGTGTGATTGGTGTGCCTCCTTTCTATGGTGCAGTACTAGTTGTTGGGATTAACTTGGGGTTGAGCCATGATAGGGCACACATTAGCCATATGGTCTCCTCCACAAGTGTAGCATCATTTTCCAATGGCAAATCTAGGAATTCGCTTGCTAAAAACACCTAATTTTTGAGCCACCTTTTCTGCTAGATCCTCAATCGACGTGGATTGTGAGGAAGTGAGGCTAGTAGAACTATCTGAATCTTTACAGATCTTTGAGAGCTCTAATTCCTCCCCTAGATTATCCTCAATGTCTATGCACATGTGTACACATTCTTCTATGGATCTAGGGTCCTTCAAGTACACAGATGTTATGAGTTTGGTACTTAACAATCCATCTAGAAATAAGGCCACTTGCTTGGCTGGAGTGGGTAACTCTGGAGCGGGGCATCTCTCTAGGTATTGCCTAAACCTTCTTCCTGCGAGCCTCACTGTCTCTTGAGATGTTTGCTTGAAGGTGTATATCAAGGAAGATGTGTTATGCCTAATGCCACTCTTGGAAAACTCAGCGATGAATCCTTCAAGCAGTTGATCTATACTTCTGTATTGATCTTGGTGAAGTGGTTGAAACCAAGTCAATGCAATGTTCTTGAGTGTTAGGCCAAAAGCATTGTATTGAGTGAACAAGTCTTCCACTTGTTCAGCTCTCAAAACTTGCCTAAACTCTGCTACATGGTCATACAGGTCTCTTGTGCCATCAACGCAATTCTTCATGGAATTAACCAATTGTGTGGGTCTTAAGGTTCTAGCGTGTTCTCTAGGCCTTGGGAGAGGGAATTCGTCTGTATTTCTTGTATTCCTTGGATCCCTATGTATCTCTCTGTCCATCCTAGCAGTCTCTGTCCTCGTTCTTTCTATTCCAAGCGGATTGGCAAAGCTCACCTCGGGTCTATCTCTACTCCTCTCTCTCTCTGAGTTCCATGAGCCTAAGATGTTCCAGCTCCTTGGTGACCATAAGACACAGAGGATCGAGGTTGGGGAAAAACAAATTCTCCCTTCCAAGTGTATGCATGTCTTCCATGCTCTGAGACCACAAAGATCCTCTCAGAAGCATCATCTAAGTACGTCACTTTGCTTGGGATATCGGGATCTTTGAGTTCATAGATGGTAAGTGCTCCCACTTTGTTAGGCTTCTCAGGCTTATACCTCCAAAAAGCCTCATCCGTCTCTCGATTCACAAGCAGATCTATGCTCCTATTGTCCTAGGGAACCCACTCTGGTGTGATTATTCTCATCAGAACCGACTTGCCTCGAGGGGTTTTTGGTTCTTTTCCTAAGTTCCCTTGCTCTATGTCACCTATTTCGACCTCTGAGATTATGTTGCCAAACTCATCTGTCCTTTCAGGTTGGCTGGTGACCACTGTTAGGCCGTCGGATTGGCACAATGTAATTTTACATTTTCATATACGGCACGCACCAAAAGGGCGTAGCGAAGTGATGTAACCCTTTTACTCATTAATGAAGAGACATTACATTGTTCTCCGATAGAAGAGGAGATGGGATCGCCAGACTATCTGTCTGGGCGACTTGCGACCTTGCGGAGACGTCGTAGTGCAGAGTTTACAAATATCTGAAGTACTATTAAGTCTGTTCTAATTGATTGCCGTAATTTACTATTACACAGTAATACTGACGTGACATTAATAAGTTTGTTCGATTGTGTGATTGAACAACTGCACGTTAATTTACGGTGTGAGGATAACGTAAATGGAGGATGATAATTGTGTAACAGAAGTTAATGCCTGGACGTATAATTATTGTTGGGTAATTAGTTAATTGGGAAAATTAAGTAAAGGGCCTCTACATTGTCAGGCCCCTACCATCCCCAAGAACCCGAAAGAGATTAAAAGGTGACTGGACGGAAGTCCCCTTTTAACACTGACGCCGTCTGTGGGAAGATGGCAATAGATTGAGAATAATCAGTAAAGGTAGAGCAGTGCATAAGGCAAGCGGTGCAGAAGTGATATATGCTGGTTACTCGGTCCAGCGAGTCATATCCAAAGTATAGGAGATATCAGCATCCCTCGACAGTGCCTAATCTATTAGGAACACCCCTAGGAGGTAGAAGTATAGGTCATTTAAGCCCAGTAGTAGAAGGGTCAGAGCCAGTTAGCAATGATTCTGATGGCAGTTTGGTGACACATGATGAGATTCCGGTAGATTCTGGTGTGATTTCGGTGGGTTCTTAAGAAGGTACAGTGACTTCTTAGTGTACAGAGACACAGTGCGCAGTTGGTTTGACATTATGTGATCAGAATCCGACTATTTTTGGTGATAAAGTTGTGTTACCAAGCGAGACCGTTTTCGGTGAGAAGATAACCTGGTGCGGTGAAAGTTCGATAACTTCCGGTGGGAGTTCGGTACCATTTAGTGGGAATTTGAAGTTTTTCGATGATAGTGCAGTACTACAAGGTGGACCTTTATTACATTCTCCACTGTTCGGGGCAAGCCTCTCTAGTTTCAATACCAAAGCTGAGGACAGGTTATTTGATTTGGAGATAAGTAAGAGATTCAACACCATTTTCGAGCCGGAAGGTGAGCAGTTTGACAATACAGATTCTGAAGGATAAGAGACACCTCCTCAACAGACAGATAACAACAACACTACTCACAATAGCACTATGAGTGGTTCGCAGTCTCAGCAGCAGACACCCCCACAGCCGCAACCGCAGTTTTAGCAACAGCAACAGCAGCAACCGCAGCAACCGCAGCAACCGCAACCAATTATACCAGTTCGATCGGTTCCAACAGGAGTGACTTACACAAAGTTCGGCAGATTTCTGGGTGATGACCCCGATGCACATGTCCGCACATTCGAGATAAGCTATGCAGTGTTGAATCATCCACCGGATCCGACGTACAAGGCCATCGTATTTCAGACCACTTTAGTTAATGAAGCAGCCAGGTGGTTAACTGAGTATGATATTAATCATTTTACTAACTATGATGTTATGAGAGATGCGTTTTTACAGAGGTTCTGACTGAAGAAAAACCTTGCCGAAATCTTTGACTATTTGCAGAACAATCGGCAGAAGCCGCATCAGACTGTTCAGGAATACGCAACATTGTTTCGAACTCACTTAAGGCAGCTGCCTCCGGCACATGCTAATGTACCGGACGATGTTATAACCCAATGGTTCATTAATGGACTGAATCCGCAGCTCAAACAAATCATGATCATTCGCTATGTAGGTGGAATGACACTCGATGCTGTTATTGCGATGGCCCTGCAACTAGAGCATAAAGTTGGAGGATTTACAGAAGACTTGGAATGGCTGAAAGCCAGTAAGAACGTAGCGGAAGATCCGGCCAAACAGATGTATTGTACCAAGTGCAAAAATCCAAGGCACACCAGTTCTACATGTGCACTTAATCAGATGTATTGTGCCATCTGCAACATAACAGGACACTCAACGGAGACTTGCACATATAATGCCAAGGTGCAGGGTAGAGCAGCTGTTAACGCCATCATACAAGAACCAGGTCAGCCAGCAACTCATTATGTGCCACCACAGATGCAAACCAATCAGTCGCAAGGATATAGGAATTATCGGGGTCAGCAGAACACCAATTTTAATTCAAATCGATGGCAGACGAGTACATCAGCGGAAGGTACCTCTCTTCCACCCCCTCGATGTCATTTTTCGGGGAGGTTGGCCACATCCGTAGATTCTGCAAGGAAGCAGCAGAATACGACAAAAGGAAGAAGGAGCGACAAAATCCAATGACCAACATGGTTTATATTTCACCAGTTGAGTCACAAGCAGCTATCATGCAGACAAGATCGGGTAAGCAATTGCAACCAGCAGCTGAGGTGTTGGAGCCTGGTATCCGTGAGCAGCAGCGAATATTTGAAAAGGCTAGTCAATGGACAGCTAAGGAGCCGACTGTATTTCCTGATCCAATTCCGGTAACATAGGTCCCTTTGCTACAGGCAAGATCGAATGAACAAAATTATGCCACAACAACATTAGAATCATCATCAGAATCGGTGAGAAGTACGATCCAAACAGATCAGGTGTGGGATATCCTATCTAAAGCTTCCATCACACTCCCTTTGGGACAGTTGCTCGCCTTAGTGGCAGGAGTCAGGCAACAATTTCAACAGCACGATAGTCCCGGATCTTCATGTACTCCGGTGATTGCCGCCATACAACCGAAAATTGATTCTACGGTGGATCATTCAGTCCCATTGATCACTGTCTGGCATAAAAACCAAAAGATTACTCAAGTGCTCATTGATGGAGGGTCGGGTGTGAATATAGAAACTACAGCACTCTGCAAGCAATTGGGTTGGACCCAAATTGAGCCCGTACAATTTTTTGTACGAATGGCAGACCAATCCCGTGTCCATCCGGTGGGACTAGTACGGAATATTCCGATTACCTTGCAGGGAACCACATTCAAAATGACTTTTGTAGTCCTAGAACTACCAAAATCCAGCCTCGACTACAATTTACTTTTCGGGCGACTATGGTTGAAGCAAGACAAAGTGGTACAGGATTGGTCAGCGCAAGAGTTAACTTTCAAAGACAACCACCGGAAATATGTAGTTAAATTGGATGCGATGCAACCCTAGGATCTTCATGCACGACCATATATAGCGGAGCCGGCCCACATGTTGGATGGATTATCTGACGATGAGGAAGAGGCGTTCCTGAAGACCAATAAGGATCTGATTTCATTAGGTATTGTAGATCTCCAGTCGGTCGCAGACAAGTGGAGTCCGGTAGCCTGTACGGTTGTACCAGTGACCAGAGATGTCGAAGCAAATGATGGTGTCGCTATGGATGAAGCCACCTTACATCAACTCTTGCAGTCAGCTGATGATCTGGTAAAACCTTGGCAATTTTATGTACCGGAAGATCAATTAGTAACATATAATTTGGGTGATACTATCAACTTGCGACCAGTTAAGATTAAAGCATGCTTAGAAGAGACGTTCCAAGATAATTTAATACAACTTCTGCCTGAATTCTCTGATGTTTTTGCTTGGGATTATCAAGATATGAAAGGTCTAGACCCGCGGATTTATCAACATCGGGTAGTGCTCAAACCGAAGGCGAGGCCAATCAAACAGTCTAGTTATCGAATGAACCGCAATTATGCAGCACAGGTCAAAGCAGAACTTAATCGATTATTGAAGGTGGGATTCATTGTCCCAATCAAGCATGCTGAATGGATATCTCCAATAGTGATCGTCCCGAAGAAAAATAAACAGCTACGCATCTGTGTCGATTATCGAAAATTGAATGCTGCCATTGTACCAGATCCATTCCCTCTCCCCTTTCTAGACACAATGCTTGACAGGGTAGCAGGGCATGAAATGTATTCATTTCTGGATGGCTACAGTGGCTATAATCAGGTGAGGATGGCAGAACAGGACATACCTAAAACAACTTTTATCACGAACTGGGGTGTTTATGCTTGTACTGTAATGTGGTTTGGGTTAAGGAATGCCCCGAGCACCTTCCAACGATGCATGCAGGAAGTCTTTTCACCCTACTTAACTACATTTATGCAAGTATATTTGGACGATTTTTTCTTATTTGGCAAGACTTCGGCGCACTTGTATCATTTACGGTGCCGCTTTGAAAAATGCCATGAATACCGATTATGCTTGAATCCGACGAAATCTATTTTTGCGGTCTCTTGTGACAAACTACTCGGACATATTATAGCTGAACAAGGAATACAAGTCGATCCAGATAAAGTCGCAGCCATGTTGGAGGCACCAGTTGGTTTCGGCCTGTATATTATGCAAGTCGCTGATTAGCCCCTGCTGAAAGAACTATTCAGTGACCGAAAGAGAATGTCTTGGGTTAGTGTACTCTGTTAAGAAGTTCCGACATTATTTATTGGGCCGAAAATTCACCTTCCACGTGGATCATGCCGCACTTGTGTACTTGGTCCGACAGCAACATTTAGGTGGTCCATTGGCTCGATGGGTTTTACTCTTACAGGAGTTCGACTATGACGTTATTCATCGACCTGGCACAACACATGCCTTG
Source organism: Ceratopteris richardii (assembly GCA_020310875.1). Taxonomy (NCBI): domain Eukaryota; kingdom Viridiplantae; phylum Streptophyta; class Polypodiopsida; order Polypodiales; family Pteridaceae; genus Ceratopteris; species Ceratopteris richardii. The sequence continues at coordinate 124,493,054 of CM035436.1, forward strand.
GCGGATTTTCTATCTCGATTGGATTCTGGTGAGCCTCCGGTAGGGGTTGATGACACTACACTGGCAATTTACCTTACCGAGCCAACTACTGAAGAATCTGCAGAACCTCTTGTTGCTCCTACATACTACGATACGTTACTAACTTTCCTCACTGACAGGTGTCTTCCTCCTCATACTCCCCCTACTCTGCAGCAGAAACTTGCAGTTTACAGTCAAAGATTTCGGTTGATTGTAGGTCAACTATACTATATGGATCATACTAGTGTTTTACTTCAATGTATTCCTCCCCATGAAGCAGAATCGGTTATTGCTATGGCTCATTTAGTACCCTCTGGTGGACATTTCACAACTGATCTTACTTACCGTAAAATTCTGCAAAGTGGGCTTTGGTGGCCTACAATGTACAAAGATGTGACTCAGTTTGTGCAGCAGTGTGATATCTGTCAACGGTCTGGACAGCCATTACAGCGGCACTTCTTTCCCCTTCAACCTGTCTTACCTTTGGAACCCTTTCAGAAGTGGGGTCTCGATTTTATTCACCCAATAACACCACCAGCGACCCTCACCAACAATCTCTATATATTGACTTGTACAGATTATGCCACCAGGTGGGCGGAAGCTTGGGCTTTGCGTTCTGCCATAGTAGTTTCAGTGGCAAAATGCCTGATGAAGGACGTTTTTCCTCGTTATGGATTGCCTTTGGAAATCTTCATGGACCAAGGTACACACTTTGCTAACCACTTAATGCAAGTATTGACCGAGACATTTCAGATTGTCCACAAATTCAGCTCGCCTTATTATCCCCGTGCCAATGGTTTGTCGGAGAGTACCAATAAGACTTTGTTGAATATGCTCCACAAATTGCTTTTGGAATGTCCGGAATGTTGGGATCAGCTTTTATCGGCAATATTATGGGCATACCGGACTACATACAAGGTAGCTACTGGCATGACCCCGTTCAAGCTTGCTTATGGATTGGAAGCTATTGCACCGATGGAAGTAGTAGTGCCGAGCCTACGCATTGCCTTAGCTCAGAAATTGTTACCGGACGAATCTTTGCCATTTCGGTTGGATACGCTCAGGTCATTGGATGAACAACGCTGGGAAAGTTTCATGAGCCTTCAAGACGTTGAGCTTCGTCAAGCCCGTACTCATGACCGTTTTCTCAAAACTCCTGTCTTTAAAATTGATCAACTAGTGTTATTCTATAAGGCTAAAGCAAACAGATCTGCTGAAAAATTTAAATTACGGTGGTTCGGTCCATACCGGATTGCTGAACAAGTGGGCCCAGCAACTTTTTGATTGGCGACCTTAACAGGTGTTCTTTTGCCAAAAGTGATTAATGGATCTAAGCTTCGCCCATATCAACAACTGGCCGATAACCGATGAAGTGCACCTCATCTTTTGCGCGTGTCACTTCTTGTCTTTTTATTTCCGTATTTCGGTTCCACAGACCGTAATCCCCTCGTTTTGATATATAAATATGATTCATCGCTGCCCTGTGTTACTGTTTCTGCTCATGCATGCCGCCATAATTATGACGGATATCTTTCCAATACCGTGCGATGATTAGGGTTTTCGATCGCCTAAGGTTGCCTGTGTGACTATTAATCTTGTCTCTTTTCTTGTTCATCGCTATTGTGTTTGTGTGCTTGTGCATTCCTTGTTGTCTGTGTTCTTGTCTTTACTTGTGCGTGCCATGGAAGCTTTAGCGAATGTCGCTACTTTCCGTGCAGGTCTCACTCGAGACATGAGTGAGTATTTGCGCACCAGTGGTCTTCTGGCTTTTGCTGAATTGCCTTGGCATTCAGTGGAATGTCAACCATTCTATGCGCAAATCATTGCTGCCATCACTGCCACACCTGCTACAGAGCAGTGTTGGCCCATTGTTTGCTTACCCTCTCGTGTTGTTATTACTCTAGAAACGGTTGCCGAAGCTTTTCGCCTCCCTCAGGATGGCTTGGTGAATGGTCCACTTATTCCTGTCGTGCCCATAAAAGAATTATTCCCTCGGCACTCATCTAATGAGTATGCCATTTTGTGTCGACCTAAACCAGAGCGTATCGCTCTGCAGTTTTTAGTAGCCACCTTGAATTTATAGAAACGCACTTATGGTATCTCTCGCCCCTTCTATTCGATGATAGACACCGCGTCCCAAGAGCCTGTTAATTTTATGTCTTTCTTTTTCCAACATCTTCACCGTGAATGTGTAACTGTCATGAAACATATCGCCAAGAACGATATTCCCCATACTAGACTACCTCACATCCTCACCTTTCTCTTCCCGGTGATTCACGCCGAACAACCTGCAACCACCCCTTTGCTATTCCATGAGGAGTCTACCCAGATAATCGAAGATGATGATGATGAGGATCTATTTCAACTTCTTCACCGGAAACGCAGACGCATAAGTCCCTTTGAAAGCCAAGTGCAGGGATCAATTGCTGGCCATGAAGAAGAAGTTTTCCATGATACTGCTACTTCTATTCACGTTGAGTCTTCTGGTACGTCTTCTCCAATTAAGCAGCAGGAACAAGGTGCCAACCTGGAAGACTCCGACGAAGTTTCTTCTTGGGTTGATTCTCATCAGCAGAATCAAGACTCTGTGAAGGATATTGTTGTTGAGATTCTTACCAACGTGATAGCCATGATTGAAGCTGTAATCGACAAGGCTGAGACGACAAGGCAGAATACTCTTATACCCATTCCTCCACCAATAAACCCTGTTGAGCCCATTGTCCCTATTCCGCTTGTTGTTCCCGATGCACCCATGACTTCCTTATCTTCTCCCGATTACTCTCCCCCACCCTCCCCTCATCTATTATCAGCTTCTTCATCCCAGCAATTTCCTGTTCCTCCGCCTATGATGTTCAATGAACTGGAGTCTATGGGTCGACTCTTGATTCAGTTTTCTCAGCAGTTACCTATGTAATTGAAGTTGGCAACCGATACTATTCGACAGGAGTTGCAGCACAAAGTTGATGTTTTAGAGGCCGATATTGCCCCATTACAGGAAGAAGCAAATGCAGTTAAGGCAGAGAACCATGCTTTGTAGGTTCAACTTCAGCAACTTCAAGCTCGGATTGTAGAGCAAGATAATCTAATTGCTCATTGGCTGAGTTAAAAGCTAAGGTTGTTCTTTTAACTGCTCGTGATGAAGAAATCAAGCAATTAAATCAGTTGGTATAGGATAAGGATGATGCTCGGATTGCTCTCGGTAATCTTTAAGAAGAAACTTGCACCCAGCTTGATGAGGTCGTGCAGAGAGGACAAGAAATGGCTGTTGGAGTTAGACGTCTGCGGAAGCACGCGAACAGCACAAGGAAGAAGAAGAAGCTTGGAGCACAACACGCAAGACTGAATGTATTACTAGAGAATGTACAAAGATAAGTAGCCCATTAGGGCAATAGGCGTATATACAAGCCGGGGGAAAAAAACCTCCTAAAGAGGGAAAAAAGTGCCCCGGCAGTCCTAGAGTGTTCACACACATCACTACCTAAATATATCAACAAATCCCCCCTGGGAGTGATGCGGTGAACAAGGAGCTGGCACTCATGTATAAGGAAGTGCCAAGCTATGTGGAAATCACTCCACAAAAGGAACTAAGCCCAAAGCTATGCAGAAAGCTTCAAACTTCTCCCTAGGCAGAGCCTTCGTGAAAAGGTCTGCAATGTTCTCCTGCGTGGGCACATATGCCAAGCTGATCTCCCCAGCAGAGAACCTCTCCCTGACATAGTGATAATGCACCTCAATGTGCTTAGTGCGAGCATGGAACACAGGGTTCCTCGCAACTGCCAATGCGCTCTGACTGTCAGTGAAGATGGTGGTGGCAGAAGACTGGCCAACACCCAAATCAGCCATAAGGCGTCTGAGCCACACACACTCAACAGTCGCTGTGAAAGCTGCCCTATACTCAGCCTCACAACTGGAAGTGGCCACAGTAGGCTTCTTCTTGCTCAACCAAGATATACATGAGCTACCAAGCATGAAGCAAAAACCACTGGTGGACACACGAGTGTCATAGCAACCAGCCCAATCTGAGTCAGAAAAAGCATGCAAATCTGGCGGTAGTGATCCCCCCTTGGGATAAAACAACCCAAGTAGCCGAGTACCACTCAAGTAGCGAAAGATGCGCTTAACCGCTTTCCAATGCGTGACTCCTGGGCAATGCATAAACCTGCTCATCTGTGAGACAGCAAACTGAATATCTGGCCGAGTAATGCATAAGTAAATCAAGCATCCAACAGCCTGCTGATAGAGAACAGCATCAAATGCATCTCCAGCATCATGAAGACTCAATCATAAACCTGTCTCCATAGGAGTGGGAATAGGCTTACAGTCTTCAAGGCCAAAACGCTGCAATAATGTGTCAATATATTTCATTTGACACAAAGCCATTCCACCATCAACGTGCATAAAATGAATGCCCAAATAGTGATGCAAATGCCCCAAACCAGACATCTCAAATGAGGCATGCAAATCAGCCTTAAAATCAGCAATATGTGTCTCAATAGGACCAGTGAGCAGCATGTCATCAACATAGACAACAATGATCAGAAGCACATCATTAGCACGCTTAACATATAAGGTGCTTTCAGTTGGACTGTTCTCAAAACCATGTGCAATCAGATAGGCATGTATCTTCTCATACCAAGCATGTGGTGCTTGCTTTAAACCATATAACGCCTTCTTTAACCTGCACACCTGGTTTTCATGCCCTTTCTGCACAAAGCCACGAGGCTGAAAAACATACACTTCTTCATGCAAGTCACCATTCAGAAATGCTGTTTTAATGTCCAACTGATGTACATTCCAACCATGATGGGCTGCAAGTGCACAAATGCTCCGAACAGTAGTCATATGGCATGTAGGTGCAAAGGTCTCATCAAAATCAATGCCTCTTTCCTGTGCATAACCCTTTGCAACAAGCCTAGCCTTATACCTGTCAACTGTACCATCAGGTTTACGCTTCAGCTTGTATACACACTTAGTGCCAATGGCCTTCTTGCCAGGAGGCAAGTCACATAAAGACCATGTACCATTCTTCATTATAGCATCATATTCAGATTGCATAGCAGCCATCCAATTTTTTGAATTTTGTGCTTCATCAAAAGAAACAGGCTCATTCTCATCACAGAGACTAGATGCAGCCATAGCATAGCAATCTGATGCAAAGGAGGCACTATGAGAGCCTGAACGAGTACGATATGACAAAGGTGCATCTAATTTGCTGTCACGCAAAGTCTGCACCAGCCATTTTGGCATAGTTTTTGCCTACTCAATATCAGCTCTCTCATCAGCAAGTGCATCATGTAGATCTGCATCAGAAATGGAATGATCTGTATCATTATGTGAAACCTGCAAAGGTTGAGAAGTTGCCTCATTAGGACCAGCACTAGACTGTCCACCTGAAAAAAGAGGCATCAAAGTATCATACATGTCTTTGGAGCTAACAGATGTCTCCTTAGTACATGAAAGCAATGGCTGAATAGCATCTTCCACAAAGACAACATCACGGCTAACCAGAATGCATTTAGTCTGTGGATGATACAGACGATAGCCTTTACTTTCAGAACTATACCCAACAAAAATACATTTTACTGCCTTATCATCCAATTTTCTGCGATGTTGTTCAGGCACTAATGCATATGCCAAACAACCAAAAACACGCAGATGAGCAACAGATGGCTTGCGGTCATGCCAAGCCTCATATGGAGTGATAGACTGCAACGCTTTAGTGGGACACCTGTTCAGTACATATGCTGCACACATGACAGCCTCAAGCCAGAAACTATGAGGTAAAGCCTGACTCTTGACCATACACCTTGCCATCTCCATGAGAGACCTGTTCTTCCGTTCAGCAACTCCATTCTGTTGAGGTGTATACGGCACTGTACACTGGTGTTTTATCCCACGTTCAGCCAGAAATGCATTAAAATCTGAAGACATATATTCCCCCCCGTGATCAGAACGGAGGGTGCCCATTTTACATGCTGACAGATTTTCAGCCAAAACCAAAAACTGTTTGAAGCACATGAACACTTCGGACTTTGCTTTGAGTGGATATACCCATGCATGCCTAGAAAAATCATCAATGAAAGTCACGAAGTAAAGGTAATTTCCAAAAGAGGGTGTCTGCATAGGACCACATACATCACTATGTACAAGCTGCAATTTCTGCGTAGCCCGAACTGAACCATCTTTTGGAAAGGAAGAACGCTGCATTTTGCCCAAAATACAGCCTTCACAAACATGTTTTCCAGGTGCCTCAAGTTTGGGCAAAGAGGACACCATTTCAGATTTCTGCAGGCGTAACAAACTAGCAAAATTCAGATGACCAAAGCGTGCATGCCAAAGCTTTGCATCTGACATAGCCTGAGAATCATGAACTGCACATGCCGAATCATTCATAGATCTTTCATAGTCTATGAGCTTATACAGCCCACGACATAAAATGCCAGAAGCAATAATCACATCGCCATTTGAGAGATCATGGAATGTACACCTGTCATCAACAAATTTCACAACCAAGCCAATCTTGGCTAATGCAGAAACTGATAACAGATTCTTTTTGATCCCTGGCACAAATAAAGCATCTGACAAAGTGAAAGAACTACCATCAGCAGTAGTCAGAATGATCTTACCAACTCCCATAATAGGATAAGAGGAGTTATTAGCGCATGTGACAGTATTCCCTGTAGGGGCACGCTCGAGTGAAGAGAAGAAACTGCACTGCGAGGTAATATGTTTGGTCGCCCCACTATCAAAGTACCAAACATCTGAGTCTACTGCAGACATGCATTGATCAGGAGAAGATGGGTCAAAACTGCAGACAGTAGTAAACGCCCATTCTTCTTCCTGCACAAGATTTGCAGACTCTGTTTTTGGTGTAGAGGCCTCTGCAACAACCATTCCAGCCTCTTTCCTCTTTGCCTCTTTAGCAGCCAGTTTTGGACAGTTCTTTATGATATGATCATTTCCTTTACAGTACTTACAAAACAATTTCTGCTTTTCTGATTTTTTCTCATCTTTGTCTTGGTTCTTTGAATGTGCAGCATTTGCAGATTTCTGCTTACTAGTAGAAGAGCTCCATTTTCCTTTGCCCTTCTGACTAGCCAGGAAAGCTTGATCTGCAACACGCATAATGGACCTGTTCTGCCTGGACTGATCTTCCTGCAACAGAACAGAGACTAATTCCTCAAATGATAAGGCATTCAGATTTCCTTTCATCATCAACCGAAGAGTAGAGGCAAAACTCTGATATGAATCAGGAAGACCATTCAGAACGGTCTGCACAAGTGAGCTATCTGGTATAACCTCATCAGCAGAAATCAATTGTTCCTTCAGGTCTTTGATCTTTGTAAGAAAACTGTCCATAGAATCACCTTCATTCATGTGCTCACTCTCCAACTGTTTTCGGAGGTAAGCAACACGAGCCTCATTCCTAGCCTGGTACAAAGTGGTAAGTGTATCCCAAGCATCCTTTGCTTTTCTGCAAGAGCGAATGTGAGGAATAATGGCACGTTTGACAGACAAAGCTATCAATGCATGTGCCTGGGCATCTCTGCCATCCCAACAAATCTGCTCTGCAGTAGGTGCAACAGAAACAGCAGCACGAATAGGAATCTGCAGAATATCATCTTCGACACCATCTTCATCAGCTCCAACACCTGTATTTGCAGTACCTGTCGTTACAGGTGTAACAAGACGTCTTTCAACACCCTGCACAATGTTCCACAATCCTTTTGCAACTAGTACATGTCGCATCATATAAGCCCATAATGGGTAGTTGGTACCATCCAACTTATCCTCAACAGCCAACATACGGAATACATCACTGCTTTCAGCCATGGCCGGTGACTAAAATACCTTGATGTAGAAAATTGACTGTATCTCAAAAAGTTGAACAGAACTGCCCAAACGAGTTCTGCTAGACCTGTAGCAGACTTCGAGACGCTTAAACTGGCGAACAAAAACTGGTAAATACCTTTGGCACAAAGGACGAAATAACCTGCACAAGCGCTGCGATAGTGCGTTCGGAGGCCAAAACGAGCTCAGATCGCAATTTTGGCACCATAGAGCAAAGATGTTTTGATCTCGGAAACACCCTGAGTATGCTCACCAAATTTCGTGCGAATCTGAGATTGCAAACGGAGGAGTGTCGACGGCGCCCTAGAAGAAGCGACGACTTGCTCTGATACCAATTGTTGGAGTTAGACATCTGCGGAAGCACGCGAATAGCACAAGGAAGAAGAAGAAGCTTGGAGCACAACATGCAAGACTGAATGTATTACTAGAGAATGTACAGAGATAAGTAGCCCATTAGGGCAATAGGCGTATATACAAGCCGGGGGAAAAAAACCTCCTAAAGAGGGAAAAAAGTGCCCCGGCAGTCCTAGAGTGTTCACACACATCACTACCTAAATATATCAACAATGGCTGACTTGGCTAAGCAGACTACTGCAGAATTATAGACCGCATCTGCCGATCTTTTTCAGGCGAATTCTGCCTTAAAAGCAGAGACGGGTCTGACAATTCAACTTAAGAAAGAGTTAGCAGGGACCATGAAAGAAAGAGATGCATATTATCAAACCATCCAATATCAAGCTCAGGAACTGGAATGCAAAGAAAAGCAATTGGGATGTCAAGAAGAAAGATTATCGCGGATTGATGCTCAGATTGCGGATTCGAAGCAGCAAAGAGATGCTGCCTTAGCTAATGACTTTTACTTACAAGAAGCCTTTTTGCAAACGCAAGCAGATCTTTTGATGAGTCAAGTCATTGCAGCGAGTTCAGTACGAACTGACGCACAGTTGGTGGTGCCGGAAATCTTAAAGCTGATGCTGGATTCCTTAAAACAAAAAATCACTAGAACCTTTAAATTAGCCCGAACTATGTATATACAAGGCATTCTAGATGAGCCTTAGTTTTCTTTCCTTTGCGGGTTCGAGTCCACCGTGCGTGCCAGTGTTAGGCTACCGGATCGGCACAATATAATTTTACATTTTCATATACCGCACACACTGAAAGGGTGTAGCGAAGTGATGTAACCCTTTTACTCATTAATGAAGAGACGTTATGTTGTTCTCCGGTAGAAGAGGAGACGGGATCGCCAGACTGTCTGTCTGGGCGACTTGCAACCTTGCGGAGACGTCGTAGTGCAGAGTTTATAGATATCTGAAGTACTTTTAAGTCTGTTCTAATTGATTGCCGTAATTTACTATTACACAGTAATATTGACGTGACATTAATAAGTGTGTCCTACCTGCGCAAGCGGCTGGAGATGGTGGTACAGTTAGATCTTATAGTAAAAGCTCAAAAAACACACAAAAACTGATAGCATGCAAGCTCTCTCTCGCTCTCTCTCACAAATGAAATGAGGGAAATGAGGTGGGGAGTGGAATATGACCAAAAACTGAAATTTTTGTGAAGATGGAAATGGAGGTGGGAGATGGTGAGGATGATGATGGTGATGCAAAAAGAAGCAAAAATGAAGAAAAATAAGGAAAAGGAAGAATATTACCTATGACTACAATGTCTCAACTCTACGTCTTACCATCACACGCTTGTCCTCAAAGCTCTCTCCCTGGCAACCGCGCCAAATTTGGTGTCACTCTAGCACAATGGTGAGTACCAACATGAGAAGATCCACCTCATAATTGTCAATCCGTGGAGACGTGAGGACTACTATGAAGACTATGAGCAAGTGAAGGCACAAGTGCGTGAGTGAGAAGCACACAAACATGCACACACATACACACACATGTGCACACAAGGCAAGAACAAGGAGAGGAACAATGGAGTTCTTTGCATTAGTCAAAAATTCTCTTACATAAGCTCAATTCACAAATAATCTAACCCCAAAAATGAGCTCTCTAGCTCGTTTTATAGTTTTCTCACTAGCTTTGGCCTTGTCCAGACCTAGTGTCTGGCCTAGTTAAAAATTAGGTTCTGGAGCCTATTTGAGGGCTCAAACGGAGTCTAAAAATTACAAAAATTGGTATGTAGCTAATTCTAATACTCCTCAAGCTTGAGGACTCCTCAGCTTGAACAAAATGGAGTCTGTTCTACCAAAAACGGAATTTACAATGTTTGTGTAGTGATTAAAATCACTTGAGTTGTGAATAGTCCATGGAAAAAATGATTAGGCCTTGTTGCCATATTGTGCATGACTGCTCTTTTGTGCTGGTATGCTCTTCATATGACTTGTATGCCAACACTTGTCCTATTTGTAATCAAGAAGGATGGGACTCTCCTAATGTCATGTAGAATATTGTGGGTTGAATAAAGTAACTATAAAGAATAGATACCCTCTACCACTCATATGAGAGCTCTTGGAATTCCTTGGGAAAGCAAAGTTCTTTAGAAAGATTGACCTTCAACGAGCTTACAATCTTGTTAAGATTAGAGAAGGAGACAAATGGGAGACATCATTTCGAACAAGGTATAGGCATTTAGAGTATGTAGTTATGCTGTTTGGTCTCACAAATGCTCCATCCATCTTTCAACACATGATGAATGATATTGTTCAACAATATTTAGATTCTTTTGTGCTAATATACCTTGGAATATCTTGATATTCTCAAAAAATCTAGAGGATCACAAATTTCATGTAAAGATAGTTCTAGAGAATTTAAGAGAAAAAGGCTTTTATGCAAAATTGGGAAAGTGCTTTCTCCATCAAATAGAAGTGGAGTTTTTAGGGTACATTTTCTTAGAGAAAGGAATCTTTATGGACCCTAAGAAGATCAAGGAAATCCTTGACCCCCAACCACTTTTATGTGCTTGAGATGTACAATGTTTTTTAGGGTTTGCCAATTTTTATCAGATATTCATTAGACATTATTCCAAGATAGTGAAACCTCTCACAAAGCTTATAGGAAATGAAAAATTTTCATGGATGGAAGAAGCAACAAAAGCCATCCAGACCTTGAAATCAACATTCACCACGACTCCAATTTGAGTTCATCCTAATCCTACCAAGCCTTTCTTTCCAGAGACAGATGCATCAGACTTTGCCTTAGGGGCCATTCTATCCCAACATGAAGATGATGGACACCAACATCCACTTGCATATCACTCAAGGAAATTCTCCCCTCTAGAGATTAATTATCAAATCCATGATAAAGAACTTCTTGCAATAGCGGATGCATTTGATACTTGGTGTCATCATCAAGAAGGAGTTTCCCATAAAGTTATTGTGTATACAAAATTTGGAGTATTTTATGATCACTCGCATCCTCAATAGAAGGCAATCTTGATGGAGTTACATTTTTAGCTAGGTTCGACTTTGTCATTGCATACCATCTAGGATGCAAGAAATGTGAGTCAGAGGCCTTGCCAAGAAGATCTTACCTTGAACACAAGCAAGGCCAAGACAACTTTGATCAATAAGAGAGTGTATTAATCAAGCGTGAACAACTCCAATTAATAGTTATCTATTCAAGAAAACATGAAGATTCAGCTTTGAATCATTTGATTCATCAGACTCTACCACATGATGAATTGTTTTGTAATGTCAAAAAAACAAATTCAAGAAGCTAAAGTCCAAGAAGTAAATGATTTACAAGAAAAGGATGGGTTACTATTCTAGAAGAACCTATTATATGTCTCTCTAGGAAAGCTTAGGATCCAAGTACTTCAACAAGGTCATGAAAACCTTGTAGCAAGTCATTTTGGAGTAAATAAAACAATAGAAATCATCAAGGGATTTTTGGTGGCCTCAAGTTTTGAAGGATGGAAACAAATATATCCAAACATGTGACACTTGCAATAGATTTAAGGTACCGTGACATAAACCTCATGGGATCTTGCGACCTTTACATATTCCAGAAAGGCCATGGGCTTCATATTTATGGATTTCATCACACATCCACCAAACTCAAATAAGTAGAATGTCATTCTTGTTGTAGTGGATATATTTACAAAACTTCATTCCAACTACCAAGGAAATCATGGTTGCAGCCATTGCTAGATTTTTTTCTCAGATTCATCTTTAGGCTTCACGGATTGCCTGATGATATTGTGAGTGATCGAGTTCCACAGTTCATATCCAATTTTTTGAATAGTCTTTGCAAGCTTCTTGGTGTTGAAGTTAAATTTTCTACAACCAATCATCCACAAACTAATGGACAAACAAAACGGGTGAATCAAGTTCTCGAATAATATCTCTATTGCACCATCAACTATCATCAAAATGATTGGTTCAAGCTTTTACCCTTTACTGAGTTTGCATATAACAATGATGTTCATACATCTACCAAGAAGACTCCATTCTTTTCAAATTATGGACAACATCCAAGGATGGATATACAACTCTCAAATCATGTCAAGAACCTAGCTACTGGAGATAAGGTTGAGAACCTCATGGATATTCACGAAGAACTCAAGGAAGAGATCCACATAGAGCTCAAGAACATTATAACTATTATGCAGATAAGCATCATGTTTGAAATCCATCCTATCAAATTGGGGATAAAGTGTGTTACTTAGAAATAATTTATAGACTTCAAGGGCTTGTCCAAAGCTAGAGTATCAAAGATTTGTTCCGTTCACAATCTTGGCTGAGATTAATCCAATCACTTTCAAGCTCTAGTTACCAAGTACCAGGAGAATACATCTAGTTTTGCATGTGTCCATGTTGAAGCCATATCAAATTTCACCATTGAAGGGGGAGAGTTCTAGTCCTTCCCCACCTATCAACATTGATGATCATGAAGAATTCGAAGTTGAGCATGTTCTAGATTCAATAATATTGCAAGGAAGATTGGAGTACCTTGTTCATTGGAAAGGATATGACATCAGCAGTCATACTTGTGAACTTGTAGAAAACTTTCAGAGATCACCAATCAAGGTTTGAGAATCCCACAAGAAAAATCCAATGAATTTGAGACTAGAGAACATGGCCGCTCCTCATGGAACTCATTGCTTGAGGGGGAGGTGATGTCATGGGACAAAGGAAATCATCTTGAACTTTATATTTCATTTCACTTCTATATCTCATGATTGGCTAAGAACTTGGAGAAATGAAAACTTCCATTGCATCCGAAACATGCCAAAACCCCAAGATTGATTGTCTTCTTGATTGATTCTAATATCCATGGGCCATGTTTCAGATATCTTGCTTCATACCTATGGTCACGGGTTGTGGGATCTCATGTATCGTCTCTAGTCGAGTTATCCATACATATCAGTCTAGGGTATGGAACATCTTGTATCAATTATATATTCTTTTATTATTTTCCCTATGTGGGTGATCTTGTAATCAAAAGTGTAATTCCAAAATCTTTTCTAGTCTAGTTAGAGCACACAATCTAGTGCTTCCCTGATAGGGATCCCCTATGTCCTTAGATTCCCAACAAACCATGGATCTCATATGTCCTAGCTATGTTTAAGGTTCCCATATATCCTTAGATTTAAAAACCCAATGAAGTGGTTCCCCATATTAAAAACAAAAGGTTAATCACATGAAGGGGAGGTTTTTGATATCCATGTTCCACCCTTTTTTATTCACATGCATCTGCTTTATCCCACATGCACGGATTTTCTTCAAAGCTCTCATGCACAATTAGGCAAGCTCCATTTATCCCACATAGGATGTACTTTTCCTTCCACTCCTTTTAAGGAGCTCTTCGCTTTACCTCTCTCATTCATTCATTCACTCATGCACTGCTTGGGGATTGATCTAAAATCTACTTGTGAAAAACTAAGATGTTTATTTTTATCCTTAAAAGTGGTTCTTATTTCAAAACTTTACATGCCTTTTTTCAGCTTCCACTCATCATAGGGTTGAACACAATGCATTTGCTTAATCAAATCATAGGGCTGAGCTACATACATCCTCGCTTCATCTAAAGACACATACATTCTCATCATAAACACCAGAAAATAATTATAGCAATCTGATGCAAAAGAGGAGCCATGAGACCTTGCCGAAGAATGATAATGAAACAATGCCCTTAAATGGATATCCCTCAGAGTTTGCACAATCATCTTGGCATAGTTCTTTTACTCTTCAATGCTTTCCACCTTGCTACATGTTTGTCTACTTCCATTGATAGCTGTGTTTCTACAGAGTTTGCACAATCATCTTGGCATAGTTCTTTTACTCTTCAATGCTTTCCACCTTGCTACATGTTTGTCTACTTCCATTGATAGCTGTGTTTCTACAATCTGGATGGCTTTTCGACCACCAATACCTATTCAGCTGTGTGTTTTGGCACCTATGCGAATGAAGGAAAGGATACAGTTTTAGATGGGCTTTGTCTTTGAAAAGCCCTAAAAGTAGAACGTGAGTGTTTCTATACAGTATTAACATATATGCATAGGGTATGTGTATGCATGTAGACTGGGACTTGGAATTTCTTAGCTTCAATGTCTAACATTCGGTAGAAGTCAAGTACTAACGACAAACAAAAGTCAAAAGATGGGGAAATAAAGGAGAGACAAGATAAAAGTATATATTGTCGGACAAGGAAGGTAGGTGGCAGAGTGAGACACATGTAAGGTAAAATCTTCTACCTTGTACTTGATTTTTTTACACCTTTTACATGATTTTTTACTGAAGGTGCATGACATAAAAGAGCTGTGAATGTCTTCTTCTCTATGGATTGCAGCATATTGTCAGTGTATGGGGATTTGTTCAGATGTAAAAAGAATGACACATAATGTGTCAAAATGAGCCTCTTTGAACTTGGTCTTGTTACATGTGGTTCAACCCCTTGCTGAGCCTCCAGGTGGATGAGAAAGGGCATGCACTTCTCTCTCTCTCTCTCTCTCTCTCTCTCTCTCTCTCTCTCTCTCTCTCTCTCTCTCCCCCCAAAGTGCTTCATGCTAGAGTATAAAAAAGGGCTTAACGAATTATGTAGCCTGGAATGGAGGAGCTAGAGTATAAAAGAGTCTCCCTTTTCCTCCCTATGCACACTTGGCCTCAAATTGATTGGGCCAACCTCCGTTGAGCGTTGTGTCAAGAGCTTTCGAAATTAGTACGTGGATATTACGTGTGATGGCTTTCTAAATTAAATAAAACATTTTCAGATAAATTAAACTTTGGCATTTGATAACGAATCAATCCAGTAAAATGATTTGTGTACACTAAAAATGGTTGATACTAACGACGTAATTCAAAGATATACTTTTCCTCGATCACTTGTTTAGACGTGTTTATTACCTAAGGTTTTGATAATAATATTTGTAAAAGCTATACTTTGAATTTTGACTATTGATCATAAATACATAAATAAGTGGTATATATATATATATATATATATATATATATATATATATATATATATATATATATATATATATATATATATATATATATATGTGTGTGTGTGTGTGTGTGTGCGCGCGCGTGGATGTACTATTATTCAATTGGATTTTCAATTCAATGATCCATTATATTATATAATTTGCCTTAATTACTCAATCCAAATGTAAATCTCAATTTCTCAGTATTTTATTATCTACTATATTTAGTATTTTTTGTGTTTATTTTAGTTTTAATCTGACTCTAGAATTTCACTTTCTCCCTTTCTCCTTAATTAATCACATCTCTCTGTCTCTCCTTCCTTTACTTCTCGATCTACTGCACAACGCATTGCCATTGTCTTTATTTGTGGTAACTTTGTCTCTTTACCTCTCTCTTCCTCGACTTCTGCTTAACTTTGACTCTTTACTTCTCTCTTTCACTTCTTACTTCCGTGCACAGCACATTCTCATTGTTTTTGGTTTTTTCCACTCATTGTTGTCCAAGTCTGGCTTTATGACCGATGTTCATGCATGAAAACACTGTTATACATGTTTAATTTCCAACCATTTTGAAGGTAAGAAACATGTCTACTCTCCAACTATTTTTGAAGGTTTTTAAAAACACATGAGCCTCATTCTCTCTTGAAAGAAATCTTGCAAGAGTATTTAATTTTTTTTAATATTTTGCATGAATCACTACAAGAAAAATGAGGGCATAGCGACATCCCCGATTTAAAAAAAAAGCAAGAAGTGTTGCTTATGCAATGCTCATTCCAAGGGTCATCACATCAGCGATGCTCCAAAAAAAAAGTCATAGTCACATAAGCGGCAATCAACGTCGAAAATACAATGCAAATGAGTACCATCGCTAATAGCATCACAGAGTAGTGACACTCCGAGCCACATTGGAAAACTATTGGTGATGCAAAAGCAACGCATAACAGACATCTTGCAAACACAAGAAAAAAAATTCGATTTCTTGTCACATTTATGCCCGACTCGAGAGTGAGAGAGAAAGCGAGCAAGACATAGAGCTCGTGAGCAAGACATAGATACACTCATAGAGGTACATACACATATACACAGACACTCATAGACACACACATACACATATACACACACATACACATACATAGAGTCACATACACACATATACATACACATGCATACACACACAAAAGGTCACATACACATATATATACACATGCATACACACATGTACACATATACACATACATACATACATACATACATACATACATACATACATACATATATATACATACATAC
Organism: Ceratopteris richardii; assembly: GCA_020310875.1. Taxonomy (NCBI): domain Eukaryota; kingdom Viridiplantae; phylum Streptophyta; class Polypodiopsida; order Polypodiales; family Pteridaceae; genus Ceratopteris; species Ceratopteris richardii. The sequence goes on from CM035436.1 coordinate 124,509,596, forward strand.
ACATAGACACACACACACACATACACTCACATCCATACATACACACAAATGCATACACATGCATAATATGCATACATACATACACACATGCACATACACACACATATGCATACACACACATATACACATACACACATGCACACATACAGATACATACATATATATACATACCACACACATAGACACACGCACACACACATAGACACACGCACACACACATACACATATACACACACATACACATGTTATATTCTAGAGATGTACATGTTTGGAGGAATGAGAAGTTCCTTGCTCGGGGGATAGCCAAGGCCAAAAGCCAGAGAGTTCATACGAGGTACCTAGCCATGATGGCCAGATGAGTAGAGGGACCTTAGAGAGAACTCTAGATGGTGACTATACAAGGGCTATAAATAGGGTGGGAGGTGAGTCCTACGCATGTCATTCTCCACTTCTCACATTTGGTATCAGAGCCAAGTTGAAGGGATCCATGGAGCGCAAGGATGCATCACAAATAGCTTTGCCAACCTACAACTACAATAAAAGAAAAGGAAGTTTTCAGATCATACAAAGAAAAAAGACACAACAGTATACATTGCACGCATAAAGTAATAGGTAATTCTACTTTAATCTATATGAGAGAATCGAGTAGGCACCTTGTAGAGTCTAAGAATCAAACCCATGACCTCCCTCAACAATGGTGAATGCCTTATCCATTAAACCATCATAGCATGATGAATTAGAATCGGCATCCTGGTAGATAGTGCATTTATGCTCTTACGTCCACTAAATACAACAGGATAAACGATGAAGAAACTGAAAGAGAAAAAGAAGGAATAAAGAAAGAAAGAAAGAAAGAAAGAAAGGAAGAGAAGGAGAAAGAGGGGAGAGAGAGAGAGAGAGAGAGAGAGAGAGAGAGAGAGAGAGAGAGAGAGAGACAGAGAGAGAGAAGGGAAGAGAAGGAGAAAGAGAAAATGAGAGATGAAGAAAGAGACATAGAAAGAGAATGAAGAAGAGAGAAAGAGAAGGAGATAATGGAAGAAAGATATGTCAAGAGAGATAGAGAAAAAGATAGAAAGAGAGAAGGAAATAGAGAGAGAAGAAAAGAAGAAGAGAAGGAAGAAGAAAGAGAGATTTATGAGAGAAAAAAAAAAAGAGAAAGGATTAAAGAAAGAGAGAAAGAAAGAGAGGGAGAAAGAGAAGAAGTACAAAGAGAGAGGAAGAAGGAGATTTTGAGTGAGATAAATTGAAGAGTGTAGAGAGAAGGAAAATATTAGAAAGAGAGAGAGAATAGTAAAGAAAGAGAAAAAGAAAGATAGGAAGTAAGAGAAAGAGCAAGGTTAGCATACCTACCTTTACGCATACACACATATACATATACACATACACATACACACATATAGATACATACACATATACATACACACACAGACACACACACATACAATCACATGCATACACACACACATGCATCCATATGCATATGCATACATAAATACACACATGGACATACACACACATGTGCATGCACACACATACACATATACACATACACATATAGATACACACATATACATACACACACATAGATACACGCACACATACACTCACATGCATGCATACACACATATGCATACGTACACACACATGCATACACATGCATACACATATACATATACACATATACACATATACACATATACATACACACATTAGATACATACACATCTACATACACACACATAGACACACACATACACTCACATGCATACATACACACACTTGCATACACATGCATATGCATACATACATACACATAAGCACACACACACACATGGAGATACACATGTATAGATATACACACACATACACACACACACACACACTATATTGTTAACCTCTGGTCGAGTCCAGTAAGGGAACAAGATAGGTCTGAAAGAACTTGGAGAAGCTTGTAGGAGATAGAAAAGTGAGTTGGAAAGCAATGAAGTTTGGTCTAGCCAACCGGCACAAGACTAGCCCTTGAGCTTATGGAGACTCAAATAGACCTTATAGGCATGCGATAAGTGCAATAAAATTCACTATGTACTTTGGAGCATCAAGGAGAAAGATTCGATACAAAACATATAGGTTCGTGCATCGACTAGCTCAAAAAACTTACTATCTCTAGAAGAGATAATTAACTTCAAATGCTCATAGCGACCAGCATGATTACAATTAGAAAAAATCCTTTTATGGGAGTGATACACATAGGGTTGAGTGTATATAATGCACAAGCCTATAAGGAATAAGCAAAATATGCTATAGGAATGAATCAAACACTCAATGGTGGTAGCTCTTATTTTTCAAGAATACGTAGAGATTGACCACGAGCCAAAAAAACTCAGATTTCTCCCACTCTACTCAATCAAATTCTATGAAATTTATAGCATAACATAGACACTAATACCTCTTCAATGAGCCATTGCTCATCAAATTTGGAGCTCTTTGGAGAGAGCAACAACCTCTGCAAGATTAGTGTTGGCGAAGAAGATGATGCAGAGAAATGAAGGAGCAAGACAATGATGGTCACAAGTGTATGCATATTTCTTCCATGTATGGTAAAAGTGTTTTGAAGTCTTTATATAGACTTGTCAAAAGCTCCACAACTTCTACAAGTGGACTTTGAATTCAAATGAAGGTGGGAATGGTTGTTGGAGGGAATCAATTCACTTTCCTACAATCTAGGAAAAGTGAAGATCTAGTTTGATCTACTTTTAGATGATTGATTGATTGATTGAATGAAGCTCAACCACCATAAATTCGTGGAATTTGGGCTCTATCTTTCTACTTTTGCATGTGTAAATCTCAAGGCTTTTACAATGGTAAAAAGATCCATGAAAATTCTTTTGAAAAAAATACAATAAGTGATCATAAGAAAAAGAAATCTCCAACGGATATTTTTTCGATGTAATCCAAGTGATAGCTTTTGATGTAGATCAAATCCATCTCAAGCATAGGTTAAGCTTGATGTTCCAATAACTCCCCCTCAAGCTAAATTATGCTTGAGTCTTCATTCTCTAATAGGTTGAATACCTGCTGTAGCTTTGAATCTACAAAGCTTTATTCCATCAAGTGCGTTCGTCATTATATCTGCTACTTGCTTTTTAGTTGGGACAAAAGAAATGTCAATCTCCGTTGCCATGAGCTTCCTCCTCATGAAGTGGTAATGAACTTCTATGTGTTTGGTTCTCGCGTGGAAAATAGGATTTTCTGCTAGATGCATGGAACTTACATTATCTCCAAATATGTGAGGTTTGGAACTCACAAGTCCCAAATCTGTATACAATGCTTTTAGCCATATTGCCTCTTGATTTGCTATGGTCAAACCTCTGTACTCTGCTTTAGTCAAGGATAAAGCAACTGTAGGTTGCTTTTTTGAACTCCATGACACTAGCTTTGAACCTACAAATGCTAAGTTACTAGAGGTACTTCTTCTATCATCCTTAGCTCCTACCCAATCTGCATCTGAATAGGTTTTGATATCCAAATCTGAAGAGTAAGGATATAATATACCTTTATTGATTGTGCCTTTGAGATACTTAAGTACTCTCTTAGCTGCATTCATGTGTGGTCTTCTTGGAGAGTACATGAATTGGCTAAGCACTCCCACACTATATGAGATGTATGCCCTTGTATGAGTAGCATATATCAAGCTACCTACCAAGCTTTGATATTCTTTCATGTATTCAATTTTCTCACCTTCATAAACACTAAGTTTATGATTCATCTCCCAAGGTGTACCTCCAGGTTTTGTGTTTGCCATTTTGAACTTGAGAAGTAGATCCTGAATGTATCTCCTTTCAATCAAATACATCCCTTCATCTGTGTATATCACCTGCATACCTAGGAAATATGTGAGCTCACCTAAGTCACTGATTTTGAACTCCTCTTGCATGTGTCTCTTGATCCTCTAAATGCCATTCAGATTATCACATGTCACAATAATATCATCTACATATACACATAGATAGATAACCTCATTGTGATCCATTTTGATGAATAGAGAAGGATCTGAGTTGCTTGGTCTGAACCCTTGATCTTGAAGGTATGTAACAAACATGTAATTCCAGTCTCTAAGAGCTTGTTTCAATCCATACACTGCTTTCTTAATTTTCTGCAAACATGAGATGGATGATTAGGGTTTTCAAAACCTAGTAATTCTGACATGTATACCTCTTCACTTATCCAACCATTTAAGAATGCATTTTTCACATCAAGTTGGAGGAGTCTCCAATTCCTTGCACCAGCTACATTTATCAATGTTCTGATTGTAGTCATCTTTGCAACTAGTGAGAATGTTTCCTCATAGTCTATACCATGAGTTTGTGAGCATATTTTGGCAACTAATCTTGCCTTGTAACTGCAAAATGATCCATTTGAGTTTCTTTTAACTTTATATACCCATCGGGAACCAATTACCTTTTGATTTGGCAATATTGGAACCAAATCCCAAGTGTCCATCTCCTTCATTGCATCATTTCTTCTTTCGTGGCCTTTTCCCAATTAGGGTTTCCCTTTGCGTCTTCATAGGTTGATGGTATCTTTTTCCAAGTAGATTGAAAGCTTTGTAAAAAATGTGGAATCATATCCATACCTTTCTGGTTGTTTCTTCTCTCTTGCTGATCTTCTAGGTGCTTGTTTGGAGCATTCTCCAACCTCTTGCATCTTTGCTTTGCCTCTTGACTTCCATAGTTTGTAATCCTTTTCTCTTTCATCTTGGTCATCATCTGTATCACTTCTTGGATCTTGGACGTGTGTATCATTCTTGCTTCATAACTGATGAGAATCAGAATCAACATCAAATGGTAGAGTTACCTTTTGTTTGTCTTCATCATACCAAGACCTGTGTTCTTCAAACACAACATCTCTACT